>APFE030608750.1:121558-284873 GCA_000404065.3 Pinus taeda | reverse complement strand
TTTCGGGTCTTGAACTTCCGGAGCCGTTTTGAGGCCCTAAACGACGTTTTTTGGGGAATCTAGGGGCAACATGGGTCCCTGCAATGGACTGATGTTGCCCGTTCCAACAATGATAGTGCTCGAATAGATCTTTCTAATGAGCTATTGTACGCATCAAACGGATATCATATGCTAAAGTTACGACCCCGGGAAGTTGATGTACCAACTTACCCCCAAACGGGGCCCACAGTTTGGCGTTTCATCTCCTAGGGATAGGTTTTGGAATGTGAAGGGTTTTTCATTATTTCTCAACAATAAATAGGCCTTCGAGCCTCATTGTAACATAGTTCAGAGCCATGTAGCCATCACATCTCTTCTCAGAGATAAGCTACCACCACCCTAGCTAGTTTATTTCTATTTCTGATTGTAAGCATATTTCAGTATTTTCCATTAATGAAATGAAGTATTATTTCCGCTACATATTTGTGTATATGGTTATCTCTGTAATTTGTTGCGTTCCAGTTTAAATCCGGATCATTATTGTTGATGGGGGGACAATGAAATGTGAAGGCCACTGTGAAAATATTAAACTTCAAATGGGAGACTACCACCTAAAGACCCACATGTTTTTGATTAACATGGGTGGTTGTGACATTGTCTTGGGTGCTGAATGGCTTCGCACACTGGGTCTAATCACAATGTATTTCCATAAGTTGTATATGAGCTTTAAGTAGAATGACCACATTCATACACTCTGTGGACTCCAGGTAGGTTCTCCTTCTATCATCAGCTTGCATTGAATGGAAAATTTGTTGAAAAGGGGCCATCATGGAGTCGTTGCCCAGTTTAATGCCATCCAGGCCATAGAATCCACCACTCTTCATATTCATTCCGAGATGCAAAAAGCCTTAAACTGCCACCAACATGTATTTGACAAACTTAAAGAGCTTCCAACCTCTAGAGGGGAACATGATCATAGAATCACTTTGGTCCCAGGATAACAACCACCGAATGTATGCCCATATCAATATCCTTACACCCAAAAGAATGAAATGAAAAAATCATCAAGGAAATCCTTGAACTCGGTGTTACTTGTCCTAACATCAGTCCTTATTCATCACCCATGGTCATTATTCTCAAGAAAGATGGGGAATGGCGCATGTGTCTAGAATTTGGGCCCTCATCAAGCTCACGGTCAAAGATAAATTCCCTACTCTAGTTGTTGATGATCTGCTTGATGAACTACATGGTGCTTAAATATTTACTAAGCTAGATCTTTGTTGTAGCTATCACCAAATATGCACGAAAGAAGTAGACATTCCCAAGATTACTTTCCAAACTCATGAAGGCCATTATGAATTCTTGATCATGCCATTTGGTCTCTGTAAAGCCCCATCTACTTTCCAAAGCCTCACGAATCACCTGCTGAAACCATATCTCTAAAAAATTTCCTCACTTTATTTGATGCCATTCTCATCTACAACCTAACCTGGGAAAAACATCTTCAGCATGTAGACCTGATCTTACAACTGCTCCGGAATCACAAATTATTTGTCAAATTGTCCAAGTGCTATTTTGGCATGGAAGAAGTCAAGTATTTGGGACACATTGTGGGTCATGAAGGTGTTAGGATTGATCCCAAAAAGATACAAGCAATGAAAGATTGGCCCCAACCAAAAACATGAAGAATTTGAGGGGATTCTTGGGTATCACCATCTACTATCGCAAATTTGTCTGCAATTATGGTTGCATTGCTAGAACCCTCACTAACATTCTCAAGAAAAATTCATTCCTTTGGGCTAATGTAGCACAACTGGCATTTGTGGCTCTCAAATAGGCCATGTGTTCCACTTTAGTATTGGCAATACCCAACTTCACCAGACCTTTTTTGATTGAATGTGATGCTTCAAGTTATACTAGTATTGGTGATGTCTTAATGCAGGATGGTCGACCCTTGGATTTCACCAGAAAACAACTGAGTGGGAAACATCTCGGATATTCTGCCTATGAGAATGTGATGATGGCCATATTACATGCAGTAGATACCTGGTGATCATACTTATTGGGGCGACGTTTCAAAATCTGCACAAACCTTCAAGGCCTCAAATATTTTTTGGAGCAACATCTATCCTCGCCACAACAAAATAAATGGCTGGCCAAAATGTTGGGATAGGAATATGAGATAACTTACAAGAAAGGGTGTGACAATGTAGTAGCGGATGCTTTATCATGCCAATTTGAGGATGAAAGCACCTTGCTATCAATCTCTCTTCCCATACCAAATTGGATTGAAGAAGCCCACAAGGAATGTTTTTAACACCTCTCTCTCTCCCAACTCATTAATAACTTGAGAGTAGATCCTAATTCCTCAGTTGGCTACTCTTTGAAGGATGAGATTCTTCGCTACAAGGATCGAGTAGTTATATCTCTGACATCCACCTCAAAACTCTCATTTTGGTAGAACTGCACTCATCTCCCACTACAGCTAATGCAGGCTTTTAGAAGATGTATGCTCGCACTCATCGTTCTTTCTTTTGGATGGGCATGAAAACTAACATTCTTACTTTTGTAGTTGATTATGATGTGTGTCGATGCCATAAAGGAGAAACAGTCAAGTTACAAGGAACCTTACAAGCATTTCCAATCCCTACCTCCATTTGGACAGATGTTTCTATGGATATCATTACTGGTCTCTCGAAGTTGGGCAAAAAATCAATCATCATGGTGCTTGTGGAAAGACTTTCTAAGTATGCTCATTTTTGTGCTCTACCCCATCCATTTACCCCCACTTTGGTGGCTCAAAATTTCATGGACCAAATCTTCAAACTACATGGCATGCCAACTTCCATTGCGTCTAATCATGACCTGAATTTCACCAGCAAATTTGGCAGGAAGTTTTCAAGATACAAGGAATCCAACTCCCACTAAGTACTTCCAATCATCCCCAAACTAATGGTTAAACTGAAGCAGTCAACAAATTTTTGGAGACGTACCTAAGGTGCTTCACTTGAGAAAAGAAGCATCAATGTGTACAGTGGCTACCTTTAGTTGAATGGTGGTATAATAGTACCTATCATAAATCAACCAAGATGACTCCATATGAAGTAGTGTATGGCCAACTCCCACTTCACCTATTTGTTATATCCATGGATGCTCTAAGGTGTAAAAAGTTGATCAAATCCTACAAAACTGTGTCGCCATTCTAGCTTGTCTCAAAGATAATCTCCATCAAGCTCAGAATCGAATGAAGCAACAGGAAGACCAACATCATTCAGAGTGCACATTTCAAGAAGGGGATTAGTTATTCTTGTGGATGAAACCATATAAGCAAACATAGCTCAAATAAAATGGCATCCAAAAATTAGCTCCAAAATTCTACAGACCTTATGAAATACTTCAATGCATTGGAGTAGTAGCCTACAAGCTAGCCTTGTCACCAACTTCAAAAATCCATCTAGTATTCCATGTATCATGCCTCAAGAAAGTGGTGGGGAACAATTGTAGAATTCAAACCATTATACCTGAATTGGATGACGAAGGTTCACTTTGTCTCAACCCTGAACAGGTCCTTGATACTCGTGAAAGACATCTACGTGGCCGCATGATCAAGGAAGTCCTCGTCAAGTGGAAAGACACCTCTCCATAAGATAAAACCTAGGGACCAACCACTATTCTTTAGTAGTTTCTAGAGCTTCAGCCTTGAGGACAAGGCTACTTTTGATTGGGGGAATGTTAGGGTCAAACCTTAACCCCTTTATTTATGTAATAAACCCAATAGGGTCGAGTCATAGTCATTGTTAGTTAAAGAGTCAATAAATCCCATATTAATAATTGTAAGTGGTTGACCCGCATTTAAGAAAGGGACCACAGTTATTTGCAAGTGAACCATAATTAATAAATAAAGTGGTTAACCCATGTTATGCAAAAGACCACTAGTCGTTGGGTTCTTGAAGGTCTTTCAGCTATAAATAGTCGTAGTTAGAAGGGGAAGATCATCGAGTCTTATTTTTTAATCAAGATTTGCTCTACTGGAGGTTGTCCCCTCAAAGAGGCAAGTGAACATTTCTTTTATCTCAAATAATAAAATACTTGTTTTTTTTCTCATTTTATTATGTGTTCTGGGTTGTATTTCTTTGCATATTTGGTATTCTGGAATTTCTCGTAGGTCAAGAGCATAACACCTACATGCCTTTTTTTATGATCGACACCCCTACCTTATTAGTACCAACTTATATACCTACCATTTTATCCCAATGGGCATCCTTAATGTACCACTACCAAGCGTTACATGCCCTTGTCATGTTGGGCATCCTTACTATAAGTGATCAAGAGTTAAATTCCCTTTTTATACTTGTTTCCCTCACTCTATGGCTTAGCTAGATACTGAGCCTTTCCATTCTGGGTACCCTTATGTATTGTTGGGTTAGGAACATGCCCTTTTATACTGGGAAGTGGGCACCATTATGTATTATTTAGTTAAATACATGCCCTTTTCATGTTGGACACCCTCATTGTACAATTAAGTTTCCACATGCCCATTTGAAGCTAGACACTCTAAACAAACTGCTAAGCTACATGCCCTTTTCATACCTGGTATCCTTGCCAATTTGCTTACCACTGAGCCACATTCTTCTTTTAGGTCATGCATCCTTACCATATGATCACGCCCTTTTAATTTTTAGAAACCTTAATCTACCACTACTTGGTTAGTTATATGTCATCATTAATGTCAGGCACCATTATAACAGAATCTAATTTTGTGCCAATTTCACATTGAACACCCATATGGTACCACAACCATTGACATCCATGCCCTTTCATTGTTGAGTGTCTTTCTATATTCCCTTTTCATACAGGGCACCCTTACTATACCTCTGAATATAACATGACAGATCAAAATTTTATCAACACCCATGACACTGCTTGGTCTGTGGGACAGAAAGTTAATTCCTTTTGAGGCCAAACCTTTACAAAAGTATGAAAAGTTAAATGTAGGTATGTTATATTAAGGAAGTAGATAAAGTCTATAAAGCCCCTTTTTAAGTCTTTTTGAATAAAAAAAATTGACTACTTATTTACGCAATCCCCTTGGGGTACATTAGAAACTTCGTTTGGGTGCTCCTATACCAATTTGTTCCTGACATGCATCACCCTTGATGCCCTCCCTGTAATATCATCCATTTTATTTTCATGAGATACCTTCTTCCCATCGATTATTTCCAATATCAAGCATTTTTTTTATGTGGTTATATGCCTTCAATTGGAGAAAAAAATTCATTTGATCTCTACTTCCCCCACTTGAGGGTACGAGTCATGAAGTTTCCCAGTAAGAAGTTGAAGAATGAAAGAGTCACAAACCTAACAAGTCCTGTTGTTTCGTTCCTCTTTGGGTTCCCTCTATCTACTTGTCTCAGGCCGTAACTGTAACCTGTGATCTTTTCCTCAATTGAGCTAACGCATGTTTTCCTCTCCATGGTATATCTAATTTCAATATATTTGTATCTCAATGTAGCATATTGTAGGTTTGAACTGGTTGATATCCTATTGTTACTTTTTCGACGTTTTAACTGTTCTATGGAAGCATTTTATGTAGTTTGTCATCTCCTTTTTGTGAATTGGGCATTATCTCTTTTATGAACCAGATTTTGATCCATTTTTTTTGTTGTTTCTCCCATTTGGTTTTCATTCTATGAAGGAATTCCTTGATGATCTTACATGGGAGATGCTTGCTATGCATATTATCCTCTCTTTGCTTGTAAAGAATCAACAACTTTATCACTTCCAGTGCAAGCGATTATGAATTCAACAACATTGTTTTATCTTTATCAACTTCTCAAGAAGAAAGCTTCTAGTGCTATGAGGTTCTCTATTAAGCTTCGGGGTGTTCTTGCTACTAAGATGGGATCATCTGCACATTGCACAATTTTTAATATTACTACGATGTTCATCCCTTCCCTGCTTTCTCATTGATCCATTTCTCTAGCTAGTTGATGTATAGTTAGAAAAATGTTGGGAAGAATAGGTACCCTTGCTTCGCTCCTATAACACTAATAAAACAATCCAACACACCCTCCTTGGTTCAAATTTTGGCCTCATCCTTATCATGTAAACCATGAAATACTTCTTTCCCTATCGACTGGTAAGCCTATCTTGGAAATTTGATCCCATATCTCTAGGGACCACATTAAAAGATTTTCTAAATTCTACTAAGTAACACCACAAGTCATCCTTTGTTGCAATTGAACTTAACTGGATTGCATATTTTGAGAATATTATGGAATCTAATGGAAAGGAATGAAGTCAATTATTTGAACTCACTCCTATTCATTAGATTCAGGAACATTTACAAAATCTACAATCAAGATAGGGATGGCCCTCACCTGCCATGTCATCTCTATCATGTACCATCACTACTAAGTTATACATCCTTTTCATGTCAGGCACCCTTGCTGGTACAATGTCAAGGCTAGGACTAGAAAAAATATAAATCAGTAAATTGAAGAAATTTGGTTGAGTACTCTAGAGCTTTTGTTTTCTCAATAGTCCTAAATTGCATTCCTTTGGATTCCAGAGTAGGTGATGTTATGGAGATATCTGTTTTGATATTCAAAAAAATATATCTAACATCAAAACACTTAACTTTCTATAAAATTGGCAGCCAAGGATAGATCATCCTACCAAAAAGAATCAAACATTTGAATCCAAGTACTCGTTCCAGTGAATATGAGACCATCGCCAGGACTCCATGTGAGAGCACATTGCATCATGAATACTCTATTCAAATTCTTTTTCTTCTATCATTCACTTCATTCATGTTTCTAATTTTCTTTTAGCAAAATCTTGAATACATGATGGACAATCCCCAAGAAGTAAGATGGGGGAATGAATTTTCATTTTGGATGCTCCCTATTCAATTATAGAAGCGCCAGTAGGAGGATTTCTTCCTCAAGTATTAGCTTCTGGAAAGAGCCAAATTAAAGAGGAAGAAAGCATCTTACCAACCTTGATTCAACTTGTTTCTCAAAGGGTTATTTGCCTACATTTTTGGAGTTGTTATATTCACTAACCATTGCATTAAACATTATCCAATGAATTTTTCAGTGATGTATGTATCAAATTTGATAAACTAATAAATATTATCAATCTATTGATGATAGACTATAATGAAGGCACTATACAGAGTATGCTAGAACATGAATCTTCTATTTTCAAACGTAATGGGCCCAGTGGGACCAGTTCAATTCCTTGACAACCCGGTAACTCATATCGTCACCACCGTCAAAATAATGCCTCATGTGGATCGTTAAATTTGAGTTCTAAACGTAATTTTCGAGGTTTCAAGACATATGATAATTATACATGGTGTATCTTTTTAAAAAAAAATTGATAATCATACCTGGTGTTTCTTCTTTCAAATTTTGATTTTTGGTTTTAGGGCCTCATAGTACATTTTCCAAGTAATGCTAGAAAAGAAAAGCTTATATCAAAGGCTACAAAGGATATTAGCACTTTGTTTCCCATGGAAATAATATCATTTCCCACAGATATAGGTATTATATTTGTTCCTGGAACGAAAGGAGCCACATTTTTCTAGACCCAATATTGTGCTACAGGCAATTCGTTAAGGCCACATGAGACACGCTCCAATAAGCAGTGATATATTGAAAATATTTGGGAAAATCATACCTGCTCCCACATATGTTGTGCTCAAATTGAAGTAAAAACTGCAATGGGTAACGTATATCATGTATTGCATAAAGCCCAATTTGGAAAACATTCTGATCAGCTTTGTAATCAGAAAAATTACATCTGTTTCCAAGCTTTCATGGCAAAGGCAAGGAAATTTATGAAGCTACAATTATCACCAGCAGTGAAGAACCACTGGAAAATATCCGCAGAAGAAATTGAATGTGAAATATTTAGCAAAGCATCTGATTTGTTTCCTACATATATATCAACAATGGCATAAAAATATAAGATGATTAATCCTATGATTTAAGTAATTTCATTCAACAAAGGGATTGAACTTGATTTCAATCTTATAAACACATGCTACTTCTAACTACTCTGCCTGGATTCATGTTAAACTTGAATTTTATTAATCACAATGAACAATTGGAAAAAAAAAAAAAGAATCCATCTTAACTCCAAATATTTGAATATATTAAGCACTAAAGGGGATTTTAAAAAGTGAGGACCAGAACCTATCTATATGAATCTATACCAGATCCCCCACTAGAGAAGAAATGATAAAACATATATAAACCTTACCTTGCTAATTTGTCTCCCTGAGGTTTGTGGAAACCATTGATGAACAAAGTTGTTGGAGTACCGCTTGGATAAGTTAGCTTTTTGTTAATAATCAATACTTGAAACTAGTACATTCTGCTAAATTCAAACAATACGGAAATGTCATTCATAACCAGCATTAATATGTTGCGAAAACTGAGTTCATGGCTAGTAATCATCATATTTCTTAGAGGTAACAAAAGTAAAATACCACTGAAAGTGACCAAGGAAGGGAACCTAACCATCCATCTAATGTTGGGCTACTTTAGACTTGTTACTCTACAGGATGTTGAAACAATAATGAATCAACTCAAATAGGGGAAAGCTCCTGGACCAGATGGATTTACCTCCAACTTCTTTCATAAATTCTAGGATCTCATCAAAATGGACGTCTGGAATGTTGTGGAAGAATCTTGAACTTTGCATTGGTTTCTTCCATCTCTAAATGCCGCCTTTATTGCACTCATACCTAAAGAATAACATTCTATAACTCCAGAAAAATTCAGGCCAATAACTCTCTACAATGTTATCTACAAAGTCATATACAAAGTCATAGCATCTTGTTTGAAACTATTGCTTCCCTTGCTAATATCGCCAGAACGATCGGGATACGTAGAAGGACGAAAAATCATTGACAACATCATCCTCACACATGAGATCATTCATTCTTTAAAGCACAACAAAAAAACATGTGTGCCTCTCAAAATTTATCTCTCAAAAGCTTTTGACAAATTAAGCTAGATATACATGCAAAGAATTCTAACTTCCTTTGGTTTCTCTCCACCCTGGGTCAGATGGGTAATGAATCTGGTCTCCTTTACATTTTTCTCCATTTTAGTAAATTGCATTCCCTCTCAACCTTTCCACCCCTCTAGAGGAATTCTCCAAGGAGGCCCTCTCTCTCCCTTTCCTTTTGTGTTAATGGCTGAAGGGCTAAGACGTCTAGTTAAGAACGCTCTTCAAACTTTGCAACTCAGAGGCATCTCACTTCATGAATCCTCAACCATCACTTATCAATAGTTTGTAGATGACAACATGTTGTTTGGGCACCCTTCATTTCAAGAAGCATTTAAATTTAAATCCCTACTTCATGAATATTCAAAAGCATCTGGAGCCACCATCAACACTACAAAATCCCAAATTTTCTTTTTTCACACTCCCCCTTCCACTCAATCCTTTATATCTCACATCCTCGGATTTTCTAAAGCTTCCCTACCCTAAAAGTATTTAGGTTCCCCTTTAACTGATTCAGCTATTAAACATGCCTCATGGCATTTGCTCCTGGAAATGCTTGAATCCTGCCTTTCCTCCTAGACTTATAGAGCCCTTAATATGGCTAGTCATATGGTGTTGGTTAAAGCCATCCTACAATCGATGCCTCTATATCTTTTCTCTATCTTAGCAACACCAAATAGGGTGCTTAAAAGAATAAAAAATTTACAATGTAACTTTCTACGGGGATCCTCAGGCCAAAATAGAAAATGGGCATTGGTTAAATGGGCCACAGTGTACCTTCGTAAAATATATGGAGGGACGGGTCTCCGAGATGCTCAACATAGCAATGTTGTTATGGGAGCAAGGATATGGTGGAAATGGCTCTCAGCTCCACACACACCGTGGGCAACACTATGGACTGACAAATATCCAAATAACAGACCGCCAAACGAATTAATCAGACTTCTTCCCACTGAAAAGGGCCCCCTAATGTGGAATGTAGCAAGACAACACAACAACATGATACAGAAGCACAGTTTCTGGGAAATCAGAGATGGTGGTATTGCTCATTTATGGGTTGACTCTTAGCATCAAAGCCCATGGCTCAACAATTTTTTTATACTTCCACATATAGAGGATTGGGCACAGCTTCAGGAGGAAAAATTCAATCATCACTGGACTCCAACCCTCAATCAAGGATATAGACAATGGCTAAAAGTGGCACAAATAATTCGATAAGGAACAAAGAAAATCCACAATGAGCTTGACACAAAACTCACAAATAGAAAAATCCTATTCTCAGACAAGAAGGATATTTTGAGATAGGGGTATACACCATGTGGGACTTTTACTATAAAGGAAGCATACAACCTCTTGTTTAGCTATCAGGATGGAAAAGATCTAATGTGGGACAAAATTTGGTCTCCAGTTATTTGGCCCAAGGTCTCAACATTTTTCTGGCTGCTATGTCAAAAAGAATACTCACCTGGGACAATCTAAGGAAGAAAAGCTTTCATGGGCCCTCTAGATGCCCCAATTACAACCAACAAGAAGAGACAATACAACGTCTCATGGACACATGCCACCTTGCTGATAAACTATGGGAAAAAATTGAATTTAGATGTCCAAAAAGGGGTAGAGTAACAAAGCATATTACAAACACCATTCGAAACTAGATAATCGATCCTTAAAAGAGCAGGTTGCTCAACTCTCTGTGGAAAATTATTCCAGACCTACTTGTTTGAACTTTATGGAAAGAAAGAAACGGGTGCATATTTAAGAATCAATGCACTCCTCTAGATACCATATGGAATAATTTTTGCATCAACCTTCAAGAAACCTTGGCTCTTCAAAATCGGCATGAAGAGGACTTACCTACCCTACCTCAAGAAAATAACATATGGGAGAATTGGCATCTTTGGATTTTCTAAACTCATGAGCACTCTAGCAACCTCTTGCAAAATTCCAAAGCTCCAAGTAAATGGCAACCTCCTTCCCAAGGAATGATACAATTAAATTTTGATGGAGCCTCCAAAGGCAACCCAGGCATGGCAGGCTATGGAAGAATCTTCAAGGATCATGGAGCAAACCACTCTTGATCTTCGATGGATCAATAGGTTGGGACACAAACAACTCAGTAGAACTAGAAGGACTATGGCAGGGACTGTGCTTGGCTCAGAAACATTGTTTTTTCCCTATAATAATTGAAGGAGACTCATAAATCCTCATCACCATAGCCAATCAAATTTTGCAAGGAACTCCTGCCCACAAAGTAGCCGCAGCTAGAGACTAGTGGCTTATTTATAGCTCATAGAAAAATGGCTCTTAACCAAAAAAAAATCACATTCCAACATATCAAAAGGGAAGGCAATAAAGTGGCAGATCTCCTGGCAAATCTGGGGGTGGATAATGAACGAGTTCTTACCGTGGGTTTGCTTGACATTTTAAATGACAGCTCTGATTTACAGGAATGCATCGGTCTAGTGCAGAGAGATGGATCATTCCCGGATGTGGGTGATTAATCGCACTCGTACAGTGCAACAAATATGGGCTGGTAAGTGGCATGGACACATGACCACCCATGCTTCCAGCTAGAAGCTCATCACCATAATTAATGACATTTTAATGTTGTGTGAAAGTCAAGGAAACCTCACTTTGATCCATAAGATGGCGATTTTGGACCACCTTCCCCCTGTTACGCCTCCTTTGAATTGTAACTGCCTCTCTGTTGTTGCAAAGGCGAGCTCCCACATGACAAGTTGGAGAAGTTGCTAGATCCTTTGTTGTATTGAAATGGTTGAAGGTGCCCACTTCTCGCATAATCTGCTTTGTTGTTTCAGAATTGCTGCTTCGACATTGAATTCTTCTTCTAAAATTCAAATTCCCCATTCTCCTCCTCCCACTTGCCATTCTATCCCTCATCCTACTCCTCCTAGCACCTGTCAAACCAACTCTAGCTAGGCAATTATACCTCATTTGCAGCACAGGATGTGATGTAGAAGGGGCAGTACCAGAGGCAGAGCAACTTGCCCTCTCTCACTATCCCTCCCTGACTCTATTCCTTCAGACTCCTCCTCTCCCTCAACAGAGGCTTACTTCACGAATTGGTATCCCTCCACTAGCAGTGGTAGGGGGCATGCTCACATGGCTGGCTCTAGGCATGCTGCAGATGCTCATCAACATCTTGATGCCTCTATCCCAATGATGCAACCCTGCCATTCTACCGAGTTCCAATTTCGTTGCACACTGGAGTGCCCGTGCATTATTTCTACCATTTCTGTTGCTTTCAGAGAGGAGCCACAGAGCTCTGTCATCTCGGCTTGCATCATTCAGGAAAGCACCGACACCAACAGAAGGAAAACTCCTAGTAGCAACTCTGGGACATGCAAAACACATGGTGAAGCTTTTAACCGAACGGACACAACTCTGGGACACAATACTCTAGGTGGAAACATGAATATGGAAGCAATGATGAGCCAGCAACAGAACAATGAAGATGACTTAGAGGCTTACATGTGTCTAATTGTGGAGGAACCTATTCCAGGTAATGACACCTAGTAGGTGAGGTTTTTCTCAGGTTTCTTTGAGCACTCGGTCACCAACTTAGGGGTCTTTTCTGATGTTTTTTGTTTTAATTGTTGTCAATTTTGTTGTTTTGTTCAAAAAAATATTCCACAATGCTATTACAAGCTAGTTTCCCAGCATGGGCAGCACACCTCTCGAGTTTTGGACTAGTTCCCCCAATGAGGGCAGAGATTTTCAGTTATTGTTTGTTAAAACATCGTAAAATATGAGACACATTTTGTAGAGGTTGATGCCTCCATGTATTGTTTTTTGTTACATTAATAGAATTAGTCATATTTAGAAAAAAAATTGTTGGGATACTTTATGGTATTGGGAGGATTCCCTTGACCATCAATCCCTTCTTGTTCATGTCTTCGTATTAATTTCCAACAAATAGGATCACAATCCACCTGAGAGCTTCAATAGAGGTTATCATGAGCCTCAAAAATTCTTTCACCATTATCTCAAATTACTTAAAACTACATGTGTTCAACAAAAATATAATATTAATATGAATTAATGTGGTGAGCCAAATGGAATACCTCTATAGGCAGCGCTATAATAGGCCACAATGCAACTGTGTATAACAATGTTCTCTTCTCTTGTGAATAGAGCATTCAATAACTGAGTCTTGTTTAATACTTTTCTCCAAGTTCTCATGAAAAAAAAAACCAACAGTCCAATAAAGATATCACAGTCATTATGACTTGTAGATGGAAACCATTCATTACCTTCTTCTCAAGTCTAGCACTGGCTAGTAATTTACCATCAGAAGAGAAGTGGCAACATACAACTTTACTTGTACTAGCTCAAAGGCACCAAACTCGCTAAAGGAAAACCTTATAAGTTAAAACAATGTGTTCATGTGTTGACAAGATTAGTATTTATAACATTTCATTTAAGCTAAAGGATTCCAACAAATATCAGCAAAACCTCAAATAATGATATAATATTTACAAATAGTCTCTTTATTTCTTGCTTGATGCAACACTTGCAGTGATGTAATAATATTCCTACATATACAACTCTAGCTTGGACCTTTTTCTCATACCTTTAGTGACTTCCATGCATCTCCCGGCTAGATCTCCTAGATTTGTACCATCATGCAAAAATGAATCCACATTGTCATCCAACAATCCATTCTCCCCAAAACAATCCATATAAAACTGCAATTAAATTTATTACCATCATACTTCCAAAATGGAGTGCTCTTGAGACTGCATGCAACAATTTTTAGAGAACTTTTCTAGGAAAATTGTTAAATAAGTTTCAATTTAAGCTTAGTAAAATTATTTACATAACTATAAATAGATTTTAGTATCCTTACTAATCGGTTGGATGGGGAAGCAAGTGTCCCATCTGATCCATACATAAGTAGAGGCTTTGAGGAGCTAGTATTGTGTTGCAATGTGCCTGCCATAGAAACACATCACTAGATGTCTGAATTGATGGTGTTGAGAGTGTAGAGCTTGGGGAAGGGCCAACATTATGCATTGTTCTAGAACTAATTACAAGACTGGAAGAGTAATCATACTTCTTCCTTTTTCTTGTAGTTTGAGTCTTGGAGGAATTCCTTCAAGATCACAACATGTAAAAGGTAAGCCCATTAATGGAGTTGAAATGAGTGGATGTGGAAGAAACTACAACATGGAACATATGTTTCAGTAGTGGATGCAATGGCCAAGTCTCTTTATTAACCCAAGAATTAGTTAAAGAAATTTTGGTGGTGGGTGAGCAATAGTCCCTTTGAAGTCTTGACACAACAATAGATTTATCCAATGACCATAATATCAATCTCCAAGAGAGATATCATAACAGACATAATTTAGCCCAAATCAATTCCAATGGTCGATCATATGTAGGAGATGGAACCAGCGGACTCAGTCGCAAAGTGGGTGTGTATTCCCATGGTTCCTTATATAGCTAAAGGGGAAAATAGTTGCAATTTTCTAAGGATAAAGTTAAGAGAAGATAATTTTTTAAGACTTGGAAAGAAACAAAAAGAAATATTAGAATGGAAGCAAACTAATGCAATAGCCATAGACACAAAGGACAAAGTTGATTTGGTCTACTTGCTATATGAGATGATAAGCTCCATATTCGCTTGCCAACAATATAAGAAAACTCGTGGAAGGATGCATCAATTTACAAAACTTTACCATTTTATTAAAAAACTCATAAAGAAAAGCTAATATGACTATATGCAATGGCTAACCTAACAAATAGTTAGCCTTGCCACTACAACTACATTCTTTTTATGTAAGTGATTCATAAACCCACTCGGCCAAATGAAAACTAGATATGAGTAGGGGGTTGCCCTCATTTTTTTAGCACACATAGGTGGAGTGAGCCCCTAGCCAACACTCATGTGGGTATGGAATGACCTATGTTTAGAGAAAATAGTGTCAAGGACACAAATTCCACTACAGAATAAATCAAGAACACGTAAACTGCAAAGTAGGAAAATGCATAAGTAGTGCAAACATCCAAAGCCATAGTTAAAAACCTAACTGCCAACTGATAAGCATCGAGTTAACCCTTTCTCTCTACAATGCATAGCCCTTGAGATTTGAAGACCTAAGAAAATAGCAAGTAAAGAACCCACAAAACTTTATTAGACAATCTACTACTATTAATTACCATATGGTGGAAGGAATTCTCTTTTTAATTGAAAAGCACGCAATACAAATTTGCAACGTATTTTCTAAAGTGACTAATATTATGAATAGAAGTTCCAACTATTTCCAGAATTACAGGCCAAAATAACCAAAGGAGAGATTGAAAAAAAGGTGTAACCCTCAATCACATATCAAGGCACCTCAAACATGCATACAATATGATATACCCAAAGGAAGTTGGCAAAGATGTTCAACTGGGGAAGCACCCACATCCAGTATCATGTTACACAATTTTATCAATTGTTATAAAAAATCCTAGAGAAGAGATCATCATCCAAACTCCAGATAGGGATCATCTCCTGATGATGATCCCTACTCTCATCATCACGAGCTTTAAAACTCCTGATGGGGATATCTCGAGATCATGATCCTTACTCTAGGATTTAAAAAAGTATATTCTAAAAAAAAAACTAATGCAATTTCCCACCAATATAATTATATTAGTATTTTATTTTTGAGTTTTTGTGGGGGTTAGAGAATGTGGAGATCTTTGGCTAATTTCCACAGGGTAGAAGAATGCTAGTATTTTGTTTGAGTGCTTTTGGGGGTCATAGAATGTGAAGAGCTTTCATTGATTTCCATAAGGTAGCAAAATTCCAACGAAAAACATTTTAGGAACCATTCTTTATTTACACGAGGAACTTCTGGTCCCTCCATATTAGACTCAAAGAAATAAAGGCTATTTCAAAATTTTGCATATTCCTTAAACCAGTAAATGGAAGCAAATGTCCACTCAAATTAGGAAATGTCTCCAAGTAAGAGATATCTAAAAATAACAGCTAGACAAAAATCAGTAGCCACTAAATTGTCCTTTGTAAATCATGGAAACACTCAACAAAGCCACAAGAGACAACAACTCGTCTTTGCACATCATCACTAAAGTGAGAGGAACACTACCACCCCAACTGATGTGGCAATCTTATTTGCCACCATTCCGAGATACTGCTCTTTTAAGTACTTTGCATTGTTGAAAATCCACCATCGTCACACCTCTTCCAAAGGGACTAGTCATGGAAATGAGACCTTCTGGTGACAAAAAATTTCAAGGCGATGGCTTCATTAAAGGAAAACACCTTAGTTGTAACAAAGTGCATGGATAAAGTAGCATTTTCAACCATCAATTAAACTCAATATAAAGAATAAAGTTCTAAAGCTACTATCACCATCTACGACAGATAAAATACTACATTTTTCCATTTGAATGTTTTAAATTGAGTCCATTTTGGGAAAAAAAATTAGGAATGTTATGGCCTCATTAATGAAACACCTATAGGTATAACAGAGTGCATGGCTTCAGGAATTAGCCATCAGAGACTCGAAAGAGAGTAAAATTTAAAAGTTGTGTAGTAGATGAAGTATTCTGTATTTCATAATTCAAATGTTTTCTAGATATTTCATAAATTGTTGGCCTAACCATGGTCTTTAGATTAAAAATTTGAACGATCTGTTAATGAATCAAAATCAAAAGACAAACTCATAAAACAAAACTAAGATGACTATCTGCAATGGCTAACCTGATAAATAGCTAGCCCTACCACTAGAACTACATTCCTTTGATGTAAGTGATTCAGAAACCCACTCCTCCAAATGAAAACAAGATATGGGTAGGGGGCCTTCCCTCACTTTTGAGCACACAGAGGTGGAGTGAGCCCTTGGAAAACACCCATGTGGGTATGGAATGACCTCTCTTTAGAGCAAATAGAGTCAAGGAAACAAGTTCCACTACAAAATAAATCAAGAACATGTAAATTGCAAAGTAGGAAAATGCATAAACAGTGCATATGTCCCAAGACATAGTTCAAAACCTCACTGCCAACTAATAAGAACCAAGTTAGCCCTTGATCTTTACAATGGATTTCCCTCGAAATTTAAAGAGATAAAAATTAGCAAGTAAAGAACCCACAAAATGTTATTAAGCAATCTGCTACTATTAATTACCATATGGTGGAAGGCATTCTCGTTTTAACTGAAAAGAACCTAGTAAAAATTTGCATTATATTTTCTACAACGATTGATATTATGAATAGAAGTTCCAACTATTTTCAAAATTACAGAGCAAAATAACCAAAGGAGAGATGTAATAAAATGGTGTAACCATCAATCACATATCAAGGCACCTCAAACAAGCATACAATATGATATACCCAAACGAAGTTGGCAAAGATGTTCAAATAGGGAACCGCCCACATCCAGTATCATGTTACACAATTTTATCAATTATTTTAAAAAATCTTGGAGAATGGATCATCATCCAAACTCCTAATGGGGATCATCTCATGATGATGATCCCTACTCTCATTATCACTAGCTTTACAACTCCTAATGGGGATATCTCCTAATGATGATCCTTACTCTGAGATTGAAACAAGTATATTCTCAAAAACCTAATGCAATTTCCCACCAACATAATTATATTAGTATTTTGTTTTAAGTAATTTGTGGAGGTAATAGAATGTGGTGATCTTTTTCTAATTTGGACAAGGTAACATAATGCTAGTATTTTGTTTTGAGTGCTTTGTGGGGGTCATAAAATGTGGTGATATTGGGCTAATTTGGAGAGGGTAGCATAATCCCAATGAGAAACATTCTAGGAACCATTTTGCATTTACACAAGGAACTTTTGGTCCTTTCGTATTAGACTCAAAGCAATAAAGGAAATTTCAAAATTTTGCATATTCTTTAAAATGGGAAATGGAAGAAAATGGCCTGTCAAATTAGGAAATGTTTCCAAGTAAGAGATATCTAAAAATAACAACCAGACAATAATCAATAGCCACTAAATGTTCCTCTATAAATCATGGAAACACTCAACAAAGCCACAAGAGATAGCAACTCATCTTTGCACATCAACACTAAAGTGAGAGGAAAACTACCACCCCAAGTAATGTGGTAATCTTCTCTACCACCATTCCTAGATACTGCTATTTTAAGTGCTTTTAACTGTTGAAAATCCACCAACCCCGCACCTCTTCGAAAGGTACTAGTGGTGGAAATGAGACCTTTTGGTGACAAAACATTTCAAGGCTATGGCCTCATTAAAGGAAACCACCTTAGGTGTAACAAAGTGCATGGCTAAAATATCACTTTCAACCATCCATGAAACTCAATAGAAAGCATAAAGTTCTGGAAATACTACATTTTTCCATTTGCGTGTTTTAAAATGAGTCTAGTTTGGGAATAAAAATTAGGAAGGTTATGGCCTCATGAATGAAACACCTTTAGGTATAATAAAAGGCATAGCTTCAGGACTTGGCCATCAGAGACTCGAAAGGGAGTAAACTTTAAAAGCTCTATAGTAGATGAAGTATTATATATTTCATCATTCACATGTTTTCTAGACATTTCATAACACATTGGCCTAGCCATGGGCTTTAGAATAGAAATTTCAATGATCTGTTAATGAATCAAAATAAAAAGATCAACTCATCAAGAAAAGTTGATATCCCTATCTGCAATGGCTAACCTGATAAATACCTAGCCCTGCCACTAGAACTACTTTCTTTTGATGTAAGTGATTCATGAACCCACTCGTCTAAATGAAAACAAGATATGGGTAGGGGTTTGCCCTCACTTTTGAGCACACAGAGGTGGAGTGAGCCAATGGCCAACACCCATGTGGGTATGGAATGACCTCTCTTTAGAGGAAATAGAGTCAAGGACACAAGTTCCACTATAAAATAAATGAAGAACGTGTAAACTGCAAAGTAGGAACATGCATAAGTAGTGCAAATGTCAAATCCATAGTTCAAAACCTGACTACCAACTGATAAGAATCAAGTTAACCCTTATTTTTTACAATAGATTTCACTCAAAATTTAAAGAGCTAAAAAATTAGCAAGTAAAGAAGCCACAAAAATTTATTAGACAATCTGCTACTATTAATTACCATATGGTGGAAGGAGTTCTCTTTTTAATTGAAAAGAACCCAGTACAAATTTGCAACATATTTTCTACAATCACTAATCTTATGAATGTAAGCTACAACTGCAATAGGTGACTCAAAATCTTTACAAAGTTAAAGTCAAATATGATAGCAAGGAAATCAATTTGTGAATGAGGATTTATCATTCAACTGAGGTAATAGGAATATATTTCTACCATAAGGAAAAGCTTGAAACTATGATGAGCTAATGGGCGGGATTCAAGATAAATAGAAAGCAAATGATGTTAAAATAATACACTTAATTACAATTTTGTTCTGAACTTCTAAGGTGATTTTTGATATTCTAACCTTGGTTTGGATAGTCCCATGGGAAAAATATAACTACTTGGTTGTGTTTCCAAGTTCTTAATATGGATTTCTTTATGCCTATAAATTTTATTCACAGGAGAAGAACAATGTAGTATAGAATCATCGATTGGGCTCTCACAATCCTGTCTCCTAGCTTATAAGGAACGTCAGGTTTATGATTTACCTCATCACATAATAAGAGGGTTTGAGCATCCAAGCCAGAGCAGTATAGTAGCCATGCTTCTTCCTTATGCCCCCACATCCTTTGTTGAGTAGCATTGGTGACAGGCAATGGATTCCACATTTTATCGGTTTTTGAATGCTCCAACAGGCATGCATAGTTGATTGTAGCCATCATAGTGCTTAAAGCTACAATGCACCCACACATATCTAAATAATAATGAAACAAGGAACCCAGACATATGATGAAACATTTATTAAAATACTAGAAAACGCAACTATGCATGTAACTTACATAGATCAGATCCTAAGAGAATGATCTTGACATGTGCTAAATCATCTCCTAGAAATACATTGATAATATTATTCCTTTGTCTCCTCAAAAATTAATTGAGATAGTTGATATTTTATTCTCTTGAATCAAACTTATTTACCACACTTTTCAAACCAACAAGTTATCAAAAACCATGACCAACTCTAATAAAATATTCTACCATTGTCAATGGTGGCTTAGCTAGTTGGTAAAGTGGGGGTGGTGATATTCCCCCACCACAGTTAGATCCCCCCACGGGACAAGCTGGCCCCTTGTTGTCATCAAAAGAATCATATTTAAAGGAAAATAAAAATATCCTCCATTCAAATGCAAGTAATTTCAAGTTACTTATTCACACAATTTAGAGAATATAAAGAACACATAATCACAATAGTTTTCAATATAAGTCATACCATATAGACATGACCGATGAGATGTGAATTGGCTAGGTGTTAATCTCCCATTTCTACGATCAATATCACGCCTTTTAACACCTTCTAAATGATCACTCCACTAAAAAATCCTAACCTACTCATGCTTCCACGTCTCCCTCAACATGCGATATTTAAGAGCGAGAATTTTCCCCATGGATCTGACAATTTTTTTTTCTTTGATAGCATGTCATGCAATGTTTGCTTGATTCTCTCCTTTCTTTCTATACTTTCTTCTTGAATTAACATGTCCTTGGGCTCGCCAACAGGCACCCTACTAGACTCAACTTCAGCATATGTAAGATGATTAGCCAATACATTGGAGGTATGCTCAACACACTCCCAATTGTCATTATAAAAACTTTCCAACATTCGATTGCATCAGTTTTAATTGAAACCCCAAGTTTTCTAGGAATGTTTTAAAATTGGCCTCTAGCATTATTTAATAAGTTACCTAAATTAATTTCATTAGAGTCAGTTACTCCTGTCATGCCCCTTGGGTCAAAGAATGAAGTTAGTGACTATGGACTACCCTTAAGCTTGCTTATTTGTGAATTACATCCATTTGCTTGGATGATTCCATCCTCTCCTTTACTTCTTACATAAACCATAGGAAAAGAATCAAAATATATTGAACGATGAACTTCAAATGATGACTAATTGGAATCATTCTTGTTGTGCAGACATAACGAGTTTTCCTAAGTACTTGAGGATGACATTCCTATCTAATCATTAACCGCTTCCTTTCCTACTTTCCTCAGCTCTCTGGCATAGATAAATTGTCCCACACCATCCCTTTGTCCCAAGTTATGCACATTAGGTTGAACCTTAGCCATGACTATGTTTCTAGCCTAATCCTCCATTGAGTCATTTTTCACTGGGACATTTAATGAGAAATAAACTACAAGTTGAACCTCAAGTTTTGCAAACTCTTTCTCGTTCAGATCAAGTTATAACTCAAGCTTTTCCAACGTATGTAATGTATTTCCTTCAACCTACATGAATCATCTTCACTGACAAATCTATCTAGAAAAATAGGTTGAGGTTGCATCTGTATATAAGTCTCACTATTTTGGCATTGCATTGAGAAAAATGAGGCATCTAAATTTTTGAAATAATCTAATCTAACAATCTCAGAAGCATGCATACTTCCAACCTCTTCATTTTTCTTGGTTTAGTCACAAGCTAGCCCCTTGTTGTCATCAAGAGAATCATATTCAAAAGAAAATAAAAAACTCCTCCATTCAAATGCAAGTAATTTCAAGTTACTTATTCACACAATTTAGAGAATATAAAGAACACATAATCATAATAGTTTTCAATATAAATCATATCGGATAGACATAACCGATGAGATGTGCATTGGCTAGGTGTTAATCTCCCATTTCTATGGTTAATATCACACCTTTTGACACCTTCTAAATGATCACTCCACTACAAAATACCTACCTACTCGTGCTTCCATGTCTCCCTCAACGTGTGATACCTAAGACCAAGAAATTGCTCCATGAATATGACAATTGTTTTTTTCTTTGATAGCATGTCTTGCAATTGTTGCTTGATTCTCTCCTTTCTTTCTATAATTTCTTCCTAAATTAGCATGTCCTTGCACTTTCCAATAGGCACACTACCAAACTCAACTTCAATGTACGGAAGACCATTAGCCAGTACTTTTGAAGTACGCTCATCATGCTCCCAATTGTCATTATACAAAACTTTCCAACATTCATTTGCATCAGTTTTAATTGAAACCTCAGGTTTGTTGGGAATGTTTGAAAACTGGCTTCTAGCATTATTTAATAAGTTATGTAAATTAATTTCCTTAGAGATAGTTACTCCTGTCATCTCCCTTGGGTCAGAGAATGAAGTTAGCGATTATGAACTGCCATTAAGGTTGCTTCTTTTTGAATTACATTCATCTAATTGGATGATTCCATTTACTTCTTACAGAAACCATAGGAAAAGAATCAAAATATAATGAATGGTGAACTTCAAATGATGACTACTTGGAATCAATCTTATTGTGCAAACATAAAGGGTTTTCCTAAATTATTGAGGATGGCATGCCTATCTAATCATTAACCACTTCCTTTCCTGCTTCCCTCACCTCTGTGGTATAGATAACTTTTCCCAAGCCATCCTTCTTTCCTAGGGTATGCACATCAGGCTGAACCTCAACCATGACTAAGTTTCTAGCCACATCCACCATTGGCTCATTTTTCACTCAGCCATTTGATGAGAAATGAACTTCAAGTTGAACCTTGAGCTTTTCATACTTTTTCTAGGTCATATCAATTTATAACTCAAGCCTTTGTAATATATTTTTCTTCAACCTACATGTATCGTCTTCACTGCCAAAATTTCTCTGGAAGCACAGGTTGAGGTTGCATTTGTATAGAAGTCTCACTATTTTGGCATTGCTTTGACACAAATGAGGAATTTGAACTTTTCCAATAATCCAATATAACAATCTCAGAAGCATGCATACAAGTTCCAACCTCTTTATTTTTCTCAGTTTCGTCACCGATACCAAAGCCTACAACTCAATTCATTTGTATTGAATAAACGTCCTTGTCCATTTCAACACATGCACCACAAGAATCTGCACATGTTTTTTGTTTTTGCGGAAAAATGGTATTCTAACCATAAATTAGAAATAAATTATGGCACTAGAAACTACTTATATATGTGATTTAAAAGAAATTGGAACTATCCTGTAGGAAAACAACACAATTAACCATCACTTCCAGCCCATTTAGAAGTTGTTAACAGTGAAATGGTTCCTAAAATTTAATGGAAATTGCAAGTAAATATAATATTCCTAGTAAATAAAGCCCCCACAACATCCTGAAGATGAACTTATGTTATTATGAAATACCATATTTTATTATAAATAATCACTAAAATATCTAATACGTAACAGTTTTTGGTCAAGACATGATTTTACATTAGTAGCCAGTCCAATATAACGTAACTCATCATCCCTACATATATATCCACTAAGCATTGTAACTTTGTTATTTTAGTGAATCTAAAAAATCACAATATCTCATAATAAATGATGTATAGTTTATAGGAGTAACATTTTTTCATAAATTGTGGCAACATTCAAAACACAACCACTGCCCAATAACCCATTATGTGTGAAAGACATCAATAATTAATGGTCCATTAAGGTTTGATTTATATAAACAAAAAACTATAAGGAAAACATAGATTATTAAATTAGGGTTCATGATAAGTGAATAAAACCACAAAAAGAAGTCCAAAACTGGGTACACAATGACTTATGCATTGAAATCTTCCCAGTTACACAACCATTTATATGTGTAACACGTACAAAGTAAATGGTTGAAAAAAATAGTTTGTGTCCTACGTTGCTGGAACAATTAACCAAAATTACAAATAAAATTTACAACACTTACCATCATCAACCACCTTTGTTGATAGTTATTCTTGACCATGTCCTATACCTTGATGAGGATTGTGAGCATGAATTAATAATTTTTCCTCTGAGTAGCTACTCGCTCTGCGCGAGGAAATCTTTAGCTCCTCCAGTCATATTTTTCCCACAAAAATTGTTCTTCTCAAGGAGTAGAGCAAGATTTCTATACCACTTTTTAATTAAAGGATCAATCATTGTCGCTTCCAACTACAAAATCCTATACTAAGCCATATCATATCCATTTGATTTTGCATGGGCAACAAAGTGCACATCACAACAATAGTCATTTGGGAAATATTCTCAAGCGAAGGAAAGAGTACCACACAACTGAAGAACCACCTAAATTGTAACTTTTGGAAGGTGTAGTTGCAGATATTTGCAAGATATAATCATTAATCTGGTGTTCATCTGTTGTCATGTATCCCAAAGGATTTCCCAAAATCTTCATGAATGGACTATTTCCTTTAATGTTGTCATCCAAAGAAGACTTTTTCCTATTACCTACAACAACTGCACCAGCTGAAGTTGTATCTTCAAAATCAGAGACAAATGAAGTTCCTTCCATAGCACCAATGTTTTAGGAATCTATAGTAAGCTAAAGTTTTCATTGCAGCATATGGTCAAGTATGAGAAATAACATAGTCACCCACTTGGGAATAGAAATTTTTTCCCCTGTTAGGATATTTGAAATAAAAATTTTCAACAAGTCAAATGTATACCAACAAGTCCATTCTTGGCTCCTATATCTGTAGTATTGTTGTCTTCACTCAAAACTAATGTTAAAATATGACAAATAGTTGATAATGGATTACTTCCATTTTTAGATCCATCCACCTTACAAAGCTTTAATTGTTCAATAAGAAGCGAAACAACTCTAAGAAGGTATTGGCCTTTTTTTCAGCTGCAAAAAGTCACAATCAGATTAGTCATGGAAAAATAAATCACATCTATACTTTGTAATAGATTCATACATTTAGTTAAGATATCATCAATGGGGAGATTTTATAAAGGCTTCTCTTCATAATAAACATCTCTTCCTTTTTCATTGGCATTGTCTTTGGGAACCTCAAAATTACCACGTGAGAAAGCAATAGATTGGGCAAGTTCATCACCTTCTTGCGTTGGCTCCCCAAGATGACTAAAGTGCCACACCATAGCCAATTCAACACTATTTATTTCAATGCACCTCAATGCTTCCTCTCCCATCGACCTTGGAAATCCCATGTCAACCATCATAGAAATGGAATCCTCATTAGGTGGATGATGTATAAATTGTTGACATGTGGTTCGAGAATACCATTTATGCTTCCTTTAACATTACCTATGGTAGTGTATACATGGATAATAATGGAACCAACAAAGGTAATCAAAGATGGACTACATCAACAAAACATTGGATTTCTCCAAATAGGTAGAACAATAATGAGAACTTGAGGCTGTAAAGTGCAAACAAAAACCTTTGGATCCCTTGGAACAATGACAAAGCCTCCAACAAATAGTTTCACTAACTGTGATGCAGAGGGCACAGTTAATAGCAAAGAATAATTCAAAAGGCACTCCAAAAGCCTACAATATCTTCTTAATTCCTCTAACAACCAAGGTACAAGCTCTAGCTTTTCATTTTCAATACCTTTGTCATTTTTTGTTTCCATTCCTTGTTGTGACATAAATGGTACTGTCTATAGTGAATGACCTATTGCTTCAAAAGTAGTCAAAAGACTTTTGATTGTACCATGAGCATAGAAGCAATTCACCACTGTTGTATTGCACATTCACTTATAATTGTCATATATAACTATTGCGATGTCATCCAAAACTTTCCTAGGGTAGTGACACTTTGAAGAAAGTGATGACTCTAACTCAGATGAAATACAATTCTCACCCACATCAAGGCTATCATGATTTTTCTTTACAGGAGTAACCACCACAATTCAAGCTTCAAGCATGCTATGGTGTTATCCAACCCTCCTAAATCCCTAAAGGAGGTTGCAACAACATTAGTTAGTCCATAAAAAAATCAAGATCATGCACAACAATTGCTACCAAGTGTATGTATTATGAATCCAAATATTTGAGAAGAGGAAGAAAATTTGGCATTAGAGCCACATCCCTTAAAGAAATGCAGCCAGAAGAAGAAGAAACTAGAACAATTACAACAGAAAGCAGTGCCTCTAGGAAAGATATCGAACAATAGGATGATTAACTGGAAAGTGAATTTATTTCCTTCTACATTACACTAGGTAAGATGCCATGACGTCCTCTTGATGTGATGACATTTAAAACCTTTGACTAACAAGACCAATCCTAATAGAGGGTCCCCAATGCCAATATTTCCAAAATATGAATATCATTAGGAACTACATAATTAAATTATAGTAATGTTACAAGTTCCTTCAAAAATTCAGGTTCATTGGTGAAAAAATCAGATAAATCATGCTAAGTGTATATATTGTTGTCATGCTAGTAAGGAAAGAGGACCCCTTCCTAAACAATATCAGGCCTTTTTATCTGAGGTATTAGGTGTTGGGTGTGGAGTCTAATTATGTTCTTTATTCAGAGGTATCACCACATTGGACCCCAGTTCGTAATGTGGTGGCATCGCCGCCCATAATATTTATGTTGGAAGGGGGGTCTAAGGGGGGGATGCGATATTTGGGAGAACCCCCCACCTGCCCCCCCCCCCCGGCGGGGGATCAGGGGCAGTGCCCTACAAGCTAAAAATAGATGTAAATTTTCCTTGTAAAATGTTGCAATTTTGTAGTCAATCTAGGCCGTTCATTAGGTAGAGATATAACGGTAGAAGTTATGTTTAATTTTGGGTTTTTTTTGCCCTAGAAGGCAATCCCTCGCTATATATGAGGGAATTGTAGTCCATCTATGTAAATCTATATTCTGAGTGACAAAGAGAGAGGATATTGTGTGAAAACGAAGAGGGAATTACAACAAATTTACTATAGGTTATATCTCTTTAGTTTGTTGGATAATATAAAAGGAAGGACTGGTTTCTTCTCCATGGACATAGCCCAAATTGGGTGAACCACATCTATTTTTGTCTCTCTTGTTTTATGTGTTTATCTTTCTGCAATATATTTTATGTGTTCCATTGCTCTATAATATATAATTTTCTAACAACTAGTATTAGAGCCAAAGGTCTATCTGGCTAATAAACTCGCAGGAGAGAAGGGTTCCTAGTTCAAGTGGGAGCAATGGCAGAAGATGGTAGGTTTATGGTCGAAAAATTTAATGGCCAAAACTATCAGCGATGGAAGATGTAGATGGAAGATTATCTGTATCAGAGAGATCTATACCTACCATTGAGTGGAAAGACAAAGAAGCCAACAAGTTTGATAGACACAGGATGGGATATTCTCAACAGAAAGGCACTTGGAACAATACGAGTGTGCCTAGCAGCATCGGTAGCCTTTAATATTTCAAATGAAATGACAACAAGGGGTTTATTGAAGGAATTGGACAAACTATATGAAAAACCTTCGGCCTCAATTAAGGTATTTCTTATGAAGCATTTATTTAATATGAATATGGCAGAAGGTGGATCTACTGCTAATCATTTAGATGAATTTAATACAGTTACCAGTCAGTTAAGTTCTGTAGGGGTAACTTTTGATGATGAAGTTAGGGCTCTCTTATTTCTATGCTCATTGCCAAAAAGTTGGAATGGTTTAGTTATGGCCATTAGTAACTCTATCTCTGGATACAGTACTTTAATGTCTGATGATGTTGTCGGTGCAATCCTTAGCGAGGAAATGCAACGAAAAAGCTCCAGTGAGACATCAGGTAATTCTTTGACTACAGAGACTAGGGGAAGAATAATGGAAAGATGAAAGAGCCTAAGATATCACAGTAAGTCAAGGAAAGGCAGATCCAACTCTATATCAGGGATAGTGTGCTGCAAATGCGGGAAGAAAGGAAACCTGAAGAAAGGCGACAAGTCTCAAAACGGAAAAGAAGGAGACGTGCATCAAGAAAACAATCATGAAGAGAATGTGACAGGTGATATGTTGCAAGATGCTTTGATTATTTCATTAGATAATATTATTGATGCATGAGTGGTAGATTCAGGGGCCTCATTCCATGCCACTCCTAATAGGAAACATTTTCATGATTATGTTCAAGGATATTTTGGACAGGTTCAATTGGGTGATGATAAACCCTGTAAAATCATTGGAATGGGTACAATTTTCATAAAACAGCAGAATGGAAATCAATGGCTATTGAAGGAGCTAAGGCATGTTCCATATCTGAAGAAAAATATAATTTCCACAAGGAATTTGGGAGATGAAGGTTATGTAACAACTTTATAGATAAAACCTGGAAGGTCACTAAAGGATCCTTGGTAATAGCAAAAGGAGAAAAAGTTGGTACATTGTATTTATGCAATGGTATTTCTAATTATGTTAATGCTTTAACATCTAGAGGAGAAGATACAACATTATGACATCATAGGCTTGGGCACATGAGTGAGAAGGGGATGCAGATTCTTCATTCAAGAAATTGTTTGTCAAGTTTGAAGCATGTTGATTTAAAATTCTGTGAGAATTGTGTTTATGGAAAACAAAAGAGAGTCAGATTCCTCAAAGTTGGGAAAGGAAAGAAGAGCGAAAAAATAGGGCTTGTGCATACAGAGGTATGGGGACCTTCTCAGGTATCATCTCTCTATGGCTCTCGTTATTATGTTACTTTTATTGATGATGCAACTAGAAAAAATTGGATTTATTGTATTTGAAATAAATTTGATGTATTTCATACTTTCAAGAAATGTAAATATTTGGTTGTAAATGAGACATGAACAAGGTTGCAGTGTCTCATATCAGACAATGGAGGTGAATATTACAACAAGGAGTTTGATAGGTATTGTTTAGAGAATGGAATTCGTAGTGAGAAGACAATTCCAAGAACACCACAAGAAAATGGCGTGTCAGAAAGGATGAACAGGACAATCATGGAGTGTGCAAGGTGCATGAGATTGCATGCAGGTTTTCCTTTACAATTTTGGGCAGATGTTGTAGATATTGTTGTTTATCTAATAAATAGAGGGCCTTCAATTTACTTAGATGGTGGTATTCCAGAGGAGGCATGGACAGGTAAAAAGGTAAACTACTCATTTTTAAATACTTTTGATTGTGAAGCCTTTGTCCACATTAATAAAGAAAATAGAACAAAGATTGAGGAAAAACCAAAGAAATGTACCTTTATTGGATATGGTGTTAATGATTTTGGTTATCGCTTTTACGATTATGAGAAAAAAAAATCATTAGAAGCAGCGATTTCATATTCAATGAAACATTTTTGTATAAAGATCAGTTGTAGGAAAAGAAACATGAAAAAGAAAACAGAGAATAGACAGTGCTTGATGAGATCATAGAAAAAGTGATGGTTCCTGAAAATCATAATGATAAATAGCCAGAACAACAACAGCAACCACAACAGCAACAAGCACCTCAAACACCTGAAAGTGGTGTTAGAAGATCTACCAGGATAATTAGAACCCTTGAACAATACTCTCCTTCATTATATTATGTATTTTTGACTGATTCTGGTGAGCCAGAATGTTATGAAGAAGAAGTGTAGGTAGAAACCAGGAAGAAGTGGGAGCAAGCCATGAAAAAGGAGATGGACTCCTTAACACATAACTAGACTTGGGACTTAGTTGAGTTGCCTAAAGTTAAAACAACATTGTAGAATAAATGGGTTTACAGGTTCAAGGAAGAAGATGAACGTAGAAAAAGTTATAAAGCTAGACTTGTGATGAGTGGGTTTGCACAGAAAAAGGGTATAGACTTTGATGAGATATTTTATTCCATTGTTAAAATGACTTCAATCAAAACTATTTTATGTCTAGTAGCAGCTAAAGATTTTCATATTGAGAAGTTAGATGTAAAGACAACCTTTCTCCATGGGGATTTGGAGGAAGAAATATATATGCAACATCCAGAAGAATATGAGGTAAAAGGGAAGGAAAAACTAGTGTGCACGTTGAAGAAGAGATTTTTTGGCTTAAAACAGGCTCCAAGGCAGTGGTATCTGAAGTTTGACAGGTTTATGTCAGAACAAGGTTATACTAGATGTCACTTTGATCATTGTGTTTATTTCAAAAGGAAAAATGATGGCAGTTATATTATATTGTTATTGTATGTAGATGACAAGCTTGTTGCAGGTTCTAACATGCTAGAAATAAATGTGCTGAAAATAAAACTAGCGAACTCATTTGCAATGAACGATTTTGGTGCTGCAAAACAAATTCTTAGTATGATAATAACTAGAGACAGGAAGAATTGAAAATTAACATTGTCTCAGAGTGAGTACATAGAAAACGTGTTGAAAAGATTTAATATGCAGAATGGAAAACCAATTAGTATACCTTTCGCCAACCATTTCAAACTAAGTAAGGAGGTGTGTCCCAAGACTTAGGAATAAATGGCTTATATGTCTAAAGTTCCATATGCATTAGAAGTTGGAAGCTTAATGCATGCAATGGCCTGCACAAGGCCTGATATTGCACATGCAGTAAGAATTGTAAGCAGGTACATGAACAATCCAGGAAAAGAACATTGGATGGTAGTGAAGTGGATTCTTAGGTATTTGAGAGGTACCACAAATCAAGAATTATTCTTTGGTGGTTCAAACATTTTTCTACATGGATATGTTGATGCAGATATGGCAGGTGATAGATATAACAGGAGGAGCACAACAGGATATGTGTTTACTATAGGTGGAACAGTTGTTAGCTGGGTTTCAAAATTGCAAGGTGTTGTTGCACTCTCAACAACGGAAGTAGACTATGTTGCTGTATAGAGGCTAGTAAAGAAATGATTTGGTCACAAAGGTTTCTGGGTGAATTGGTTAAGAAGAAGGAGTTTGGCAGGTTATACAGTGATACCTAGAGGGCCATAATTCTTGCAAATAACTCTACATTTGATTCCATGACTAAACATATACAACTCAAGTACCATTTCATATGGTCAGTGTTGGAAGATGGACAATTGAAGCTCGAAAAGATACACACTAGCTAGAATCCTACAGATATGTTAACAAAAGTTGTAACTAGGGAGAAACTGAGATTTTTATCAATTTCAATTGGTCTTCAAGTATGATGAAGACGATGAGAAACATCCAGGTCCAAAGTGGATTCATTGTCCAGCAAATGAACCCGTGGTGGAGTTGCTATAATTAGTCACCAAGTGGGAGATTGTTGGGTGTGGAGCCTGATTATCTTCTTTATTCAAAGGTATCACTGCATTGGACCATAGTTCATACTGTGGCGGCAACACCTCCTGTAATATTTGCACTGCAAGAGGGGTCCATGGGGGGTTATGATCTTTGGGAGGCCCCCCCACCCCGGCGAGGGATCGGGGGCAGTGCCAGCAAAGGTAAAAATAGATGTAAAATTTCCTTGTAAATTGTTGTAATTTCATAGTCAATTTGGGTCATTCATTAGGCGAAGATCTGACAGTAGAAGTTATGTTTAATTTAGGGTTTATTTCCCTAGAAGGAAACCCCTCACTATATACGAGGAAATTGTATTGCCTCTATGTATATCTATATTAAGAGTGAGAAAGAGAGAGGAGATTGTGTGAGAGCGAAGAGGGAATTACAATGGATCTGATGTAGTTTGTATCTCTTCAGTTTGGTAGATAACATAAAAGGAAGGACTGGATGTTTCTTCGTGGACGTAGCCAAAATTGGGTGAACCACTTATATTTGTGTATCTCTTGTTTTATGTGTTTATATTTCTGCAATATATTTTATGTGTTCCATTTCTCTGTAATATATAATTTTCTAACATTAGGGACAATATAAGCTGCTCAATATTGTCTTGTAGCATGATCCATATCTTCTTTCAACAATGTTTCCCACCTTAAAGCATCAATATTCAGGTTCATGTTTTGGTACTACCGTACTACACAATATCATATTGGATTCCATATATAGGTTTCTAAACATCAGTTAGGAAACCACTAGAGTAACATAAATGTTACAGAGATTCTAACTAGCCTCTGTGCAAAACTAGGCAAAAAACATTTTCTCAAAACACTTGGGACTGTCATTTGCTCTACTAGCAACCTTCGACTTTTTTAACAAACTATGTTCCATAAACAAAATTGCAAAATTTGATCTTTTGATGTAAGAGGCTAGCTTTATTTTCCATTGTCAGGAATATGGAAGAATGAAAAATTGGATACACTTTTGATTATGAGATCCATCTTTGGCTTCTTCAAACCTTCATAATAGTCAAACAATTTTATGTGAAATAACCTTGCCAAATCACACAAACAAATGTCCATCAGAAGTGCCACTTGTGCTTCCTATAACATCTTTGTGATTTCCTTCCACCTACTCATCCAGCTATCCCTTGTAGTTGTTGCTAGGGGATGGTTGGTTTACTTCGATACCTGGAGCTTTTTTAGACGCTAGTACTAAAGGAATTTCATCCTCATTTTCTTTCTACTAATTACTCATCCCAACAATATTGGGTAGAAAAAAGGACAAACCAATTTGGTATCCTCTACCCATAATGGGAAGATGGCACCTATCATAGGAAGCTTTCCCATTCCAATGAGGAATGTCAAACATTTAGGCCAAAGAGCTCTGAAAGGAAAAATACTTCCACTCTAAGCATTATTGATAGGTTGGAGACTTAGAGGTTGATGTCAACAATCCCAGAAACATTGATCCAAACTTGATGCTAATTACGAAAGATAGCCTTGCCAACAACAAGGAAGCTCTTTATAAATAGAGATTTCAAATCAAGCTCAAAGTATCATATATGGTCATTGATAATGGCAACCAAAATAGCCTTCTATTGCTTCAATTGGAAAAGGAACTTAAGTTACCAACCTCAACTCATCCCAACTCACATTATCTTCGGTGGGTCAAAGATGCACATTAGCTTGCGCTAATCACTTGACAATAGATCAAACCGTTGCTAGAAGATGGCAAGATTTTTTCCAGTATCTTATATGTTCTTATAAAGAAATATGAGGAGACCTACAAAAATAAGATGATGATAACAAGTGTAAATAATTGATCCTTTTCCTTGAAGTAATATAGGTGGTATTTAAAAAATAAAAGGAAGACTACAAGAGAGGAATGCCACAAGTTCATATATATTGTAGTACATAAAATCAAAAATATAATCAAGTCATTTAATGGAGTATCTGATGGAGAAATCAATGGGATCATTGGTGGTTGTTTGTCTCCTAAACACAGGAGTTAGAATTAGATGTTTACAAATACACTGTGACACATTCCCACTCGCCACTTGTCACCTAGTATTATTCTCACCTCTTCCTCCTTGCTTGCAAGGAATTGTTCCCTAAATTAGCAAAATGGAAACCAGAATGTCTTCCCTCACAAGGAAACCACATGCTTTCCATTGAATTGGATGGTTGTGATATTTCTTTGGGTGATGAATGGGTAAGAACACTAGGACCTATCACCATGGATTTCTTAGAATTCTACATGATTTTTCAAGAGAATGGAAATTCCTACATGCTCAAATCTTTCAAAGTAACCAATAGAGAAATAATCAACTACCATTGTGTGGAAAAGCTTCTAAAAAAGGGCCATTGGTTTGAAAATGGTGGATACGTGAAACATGAGGGTATAAATATTGGTTTCCATTTTTCTAATTGATTAGGCAAAAGCCTCAACTATTTTTTTTACCTCCTCATGGCTGACATGCTACGAGTGTTTTTCATGGGACCATTGGGTCCATCAAAGGAGTTAGCCAAATTTTATTCCAACATAATTTGTGTACCAAAAGAAATTTATTGAGAGGGGCCACAAGTAATGTTATGATCTACTCCACAAAACATGAAAAATTAGTTACTGTAAAGTGACACCACAAAAATCAATGTTGCATAAGGATTTTGTTTACCTAGGTCTCCTATAATGGTATTGGTAGGCCCTAGACATATTTTTTCAATTTGATTGGAGTCTTACTCTAGTGATGAAATTCCAAAACTCTTGATACTATGAAATGTGTAGGAACTTTGTTACCTGTGTTGCAAAAGATATGGTTTAGAGGAAGACGCTAGGATTTGTATGGTCCTAAGGATAGAGGAATGTCAAGTTCTATAACTCTTAATATACCTATGGTTTCCATCAGTAGTACTCAATTGAATCTTTGATGGCACCAACTAATGGTAATAGAATGAAGAAGAATCACAAAGCCATATAACCATATGCACAACAAATTAACACACAAAAATTAAACTAGCGGAAAAGTTAGAGAGCCAACATGTGGTCTCTCATGCTCATGTAATTCACATTATTCAAAAAATTTAATAATAAATTTTAAATATATGAGTAAGTGGTCTTAATATAGTGCGTCTAACTTAGACTCACTTGGTTGAGACAATTTCTCAACTTACACACTAATTTATGAGAGCTAGTTGGATAGAACCTCTCATCCAAACTAGACTCCTTAGTTTGAGGAATTCTCATGATTTTATTTATTTAATTTAATAATTAGATTTATTATTGATTTTTAAGGGAGTGAGGCTAACATTCCCCCCCTCAATGATAAATCCAAAATGAACAAGGAACCATTTTCCGAGTTCCGAAGTTGATCCTCAAAAATCATTTTCCTAAAAAACTACTAAAGCTGGATGTTGAAGAAACTAGAATATGAAGAGACCATGAGTTAGCTACATGACTGATTCATCTTTGAATGTCTCTTGGCAACTCCATCATGTGCCAAGCCATAAAAGGATCCAACTGCCATTTTCTTGAAAACAACATCTGATGTCCACTGACACAATTTGATGAACGCCCGCTGGCTAATGGATATGCCCACTAGCTAATTTGTTGATGTTGTTGAGACTTTTAGTCTAACAACCACTTATCAATTTCATTGACATTTCCCCCCCTTTATCAGCTGAAACGAGAGGCAATCTTCTCCACAATATATCTGAACTCCCGCCTTGTAGGTAGAGGAGTATTTCAATGGTGTACTCTCCTGTTCAACTTCACGAGAGTACCATCTTCATTTGACTATTGGCTGCAATATGTGTGAGTGAATCTGATTGTAAAACTTGTACAATCTTTTGGCTGTGGGTGACCATTCCCAAGGATCAATCCATGAATAATTTATCTTCAATATGGTTGATTGTCATTGGTTGCAGCATTTCTTTGATGTATGATTTGACATGCCGCAATGGCTACAAGGATGGAGATCAAAACATTGATTTTCCAGATGACTGGTTCTTTGACAATGAGAAAATTTTGGTTTGTATGCAACTTGAGTTTGTGTGCATTTCTTTTTGTCTGCAACTTTAGTTTATATGCATTGACATCGGTTTGCAAGTTGCTGAGAACTTGCTCAGGTGATTTATTCAAGTAATCCGGCATTGATGAACTGAATGGGCTTTGAATAATCAGGGATATGTAAGTTGTCGTTATCTTTGACATATCCTAATCCACGTCAATTTTGATTACTTTCAATTTCTTCCCATGGCTTGATGATGGGTTTTGATGAAAGTTGATCTGGAACAACTTCAACACTTAAAGATGGTTGGATGAATGAAGTTAAATGATCAGTTGTGTCCGGATTGGTCAAAGAATTGGAAGCAACACGCTTCTCTTGCAACTCATTTCTCTGCAGTTACAACTCCAGTTGAAGGAACTCAACCGTTTCATGTGCATGTTGAATATGCACTTGAATGTCAGCAAGAGTAGTTTTTTTTATGTGCTTTGTTAGGGTCGGATTCTGGTACAAGTTCGTTGGTTGGCATCAATGATCAGGTAGAGAGATCCATTTGTGAATCTTCCTCCAGCATGAACTCCAATACTACACTCCACGACTCAGTCTCTATAGCCCAACGGCCCAATGCTGCTCCACGACTCAATGAAGAAATCAAACAGAAGTTGCATCATGTTTTAATGAATGTTTGAATGTAGGTCCACACAATAAAATATTCCAGCGACCACACCATACTTCAACGATAACAATTACTCTTGATATATGGACCACATGAAAAATATATACACAGACCAATCCACGTGCTTAAAATAAATGGTGCTACACATGCTTCATATACAGGCCATTCATGCTTGCTCATATGTTGGTCATTGGCTCCATAAATCTCCCACTCTTTTCCTCACGTTAAAACACTAGGAAATAAGGTCACAACCTCTTCCATTCACTACCTTTCCAACATAGTGGCTCTGATACCACATGAAGAAGAATCACAAAGCCATATAACCATATGTACAACAAATTAACACACAAAAATTAAACGGGTAGAAAGGGCAGAGAGCAATCATGTGTTCTCTCATTCTCATGTAATTCACATTATTCAAAAAAATTCATAATACATTTAAATACATGAGTAAGTGGTCTTAAGATAGCGCATCTATCTTAGACTCACTTGGTTGAGACAATTTCTCAACTTACACACTAATTTAGGACAGTGAGTTGGAGAGAATCTCTCATCCAAACTACACTCTTTAGTTTGAGGAATTCTTATGATTTTATTTATTTAATTTAATATTGGATTTATTATTGATTTTTAAGAGAGTGAGGCTAACATAGATTACACCCTTAGTCGTACTACCCAATTCCCTACTATCTGAGAGTTATCTCCCAAGTGTTATTCTCCATGTACTCATGGAAATAAGATGACTAATTGGCTTATGTAAGGATGATTTCAAGTGTATTGGGGGGGATTTTGACATAACTAAAGGAACATTGAAGATAATTCCATATGTAGGTGTTATTTGATGTAGCGCTACTCAAAGGTGTGCCAACAGATGTTACAAAGGTGTTCAACAAGGTGATTCCTCTATTTATTTCTACATGCATTATTTCCCAATTATAGGTTTGCCCATTGAATGATAGATATCTATGTTATTTAAATATTTTGAAACACATCTCTAACCTAAATAATGTTTTTATAAAATTGGAACATGTGTTGGCATGAGAAAGTGCTCTGATATCACTTGTATTTTTGGTGTTTCTTGTTAGTTGAAATAGAATATTTGGAGAAAAAGGGGATAATATAAATGCATGAAGAAATTAAATAAGATAGATGGAATACATCTCTGAAAAGAAAATAATAGAACTAAAATTGGAAAATATCACTTTAAGCAATCCTTTATTGATATTCCAAACTAAATTCATTGTTCACTTTCCTTTTCTGGGGGGGAATCTCCAACAGGAGGAGCTCCAAATACTACAATATTCACTTGATAACCCATTACATAGTTTCTACTACTATATATATCATTTATAATTGATGAAAATCATAACCACCTAATGGAATTCCATTAATGAGGCCTCAAACACTAACTAATGGACCCTCTTTAACAAGTTCACTTACATTTATTGATTTCACACTATACTATTGTGTAGAGCCTTATTTAATAAAGATGGTTGTCAATACATTAACAATATATTCCACTAACTATGGAAGTTAAGGTGGTTGCGGAACCCTAACAACAATGCAGTGTTGTCACACTCAAACTTGACAAAGGCTCATCTAGCCTCAGACTAAAAACACTGAATGAATTTACATGAATTAGTGACTTGGGAAAGAATCAACAACTACAAATGACCCTAAAAATCCAATAAATTCAGTGCCCAAAAATATGGCGAGTCTCGATGAGTATGGAAATTTTATGGTGAGTATAGAAAGTGGTGAGTTTGTTGGTGAATTTTTTTACTGGGTGTGAGGGCTAGAGAAGACTACACAAGACTCAACGGAAGAGCCTTGGATGAGTCAAACTACACTGGTACAATGTGTATAGTTGAGAAAATTCTTCTCTTTCATTTTCTTATTATGTGAGTGTTCTCTCATTGTTGCCTTTTGTGTACATGTCAAATCTATGGGTTTAGAAGCTTCTACTTTTCCAGAGCTCTAGATTTTTGCATTGGCCAATTCATTTTAGGACTATTTTGGATTGGTGTTTAAAAATCTTGGCTCTATGAATATACAATACTATGGTAGGGGTTTCTCTATTCTGATTTTCAAGTTACAAGAAAATAAACTAGTGGTTATGAAAGTCGGGCCGTGTTAATTGTGGAAGGAAAACCTCGGTTGAAAGTTGAAAACATGGCATAGAAATTTAAAATTTCAATCCTTTCATAGAAAAATTTGAAACTATGTCATTTTTTAGTTTGACTCTTAAATTTGTTAACACAATTTTCGTATGAATCAGCCCTGTAGAGTATTAGAAATGTTCTAAGAAAGTACCTAAAAATGCAGCCTCCCTTGGTTGGTCACATGTCTTGTACTATTATTTTTGGAAATGGATCTTCATATAGGGTTTCCTCTGAAGTTCAATGTTTTTACCTAGAAATTGGTTTTAGATTATGAAAAGGTTACCCTTTAGTGTCAGTCTTGCCATGAATATGGCATATAGCCCTATTATTTTCCTCTCGATAACCTACTTGCTAAAGGAAAGAAGCATTTTGAGATGCAAGGAGAAGGGAAAAATAATAATGGGTTACACAAGAAAACCTAAGAAAGTGAAGGTTCAAAGAAAACCCCCATCAGACACTAAAGTGAACTTGGAAGACAACACTTATTGGAATAAAAATAAATGTAAAGAAAGAGAGTCGCAAAACAAGAGAGAAGAAACAATCATCAACTCTAAGTTCAAGAAGGAATAAATTTAGCTAAGGAACCGCAAGGTAAGAGGTACAACAAATTAAAGTTTTAGTTAGGAAAAAGAGCCAGGAAAAGGAAAAAAATGTTGAGAAGAGATGAAAAATAGTTTAAATTGTGAAAAAACAAAATGTAAAGTCAGTTTCAAAACTTCCATACACGTAGTAAGGGCTTTCATTGCAAAGGTTGCATTTCTAGTAAAATTATTTTGCTTCTATTAAAGAGACATAGATCCTAGATCTAAGTGATTTATGACAAAATTGGTGAGAACTAGAGTTCAATCTAATAGACATATTTAGTCTGCACGAGGGAAAGAAATATAAGAGAAAAAATCATGTTTGATGAATCAATGAATCATTAATTAACAACAAAGTGACAGTTTTCAAATCAAGTATTGTTGTTGTTACTTTTGACCACTGTTTCTTTCATCTAGTTATCTTGCAATAAATTAAGTTTAGTGTACTAAGAAAAACTAGTCATATGAGTCCTTTGAGATCAAAACTTCTAATGAGTACAAGTTTCTTCTATTCAATATATGTGTGTCCTTGGTTTGTACCTATTTCAATCTCACATTTCTCTCGCAGGAGGAGCCTTCCCATGTTTTTGTTCTTACAGTTACAAAACTTAGCTTCATGAAAACTTGGGCAAGTCCAGAGAGTAAGTGATTGGCTCCAACACAGGAAAAACTCAGGCAAACTAGGTTATGTTTTTCTGACAAGAATAAAAATTTTGTGTTGACCAAGAAGAAAGTTTGACTTGTTTTCTGTATTGGCTTGAGTTTGAATAGGAAACTATAACAAATTTTGTAACAATTATCTTGATAATGTTATCAAGTTATAAATACATATTTTTAATTTAGTGGAAGACTAAAAGAGGAAGATGGAGATGCAAGTAAATATGATAGTAGGGATAGTAGTTATACTATGCCAGATATTTTTTTTCATCTACCCAAGAATGGATGACAGTGAAGAGGACTTCCTAGATCCAATTGTGCCAAAAATTTCCACCAAAGATCCACTTCGAACCTCAAGGTTGATATTCTAAAGAGTGGATTTGGATTTCTCTTCATCCCGAATGAAAGTACTATATTCAACTACAACAATAATCTCTTTTCTTGGTGATAACCTTTCGACTGCCTCAGTATCAATATCCTTGTTGGTCATATACTTGTCAAGTCTATCCAAGGGCACCACTGCTTGTGGGATAGATATTAAAGGTTGAGGAATGTTCCTAATGGGTTCTTGAATAATTTTGAAAATAGATGTTGCAGTGAAAACCTTCCCTGCTATAAGTTTTTCTCCTACAAAAATGCATGTAGTGAATGTCACTACTAAACCAAGTGAAGGCATGCTCCATGTAGTGAATGTCACTACTGAATCAAGTGAAGGCATGCTCCATAGAGTATTTTATTCATCGAAATAAAATACATAGTTTTAGAAAGCCATTCATATTCGAAATTCCTAAAAGACTCTACATGTGTTTGGAAATGGTTTTCCCATTCTTGAAGTTTGATAACCCTCATATAATTCAAAAACTCATTAGTTGTATGAAGATCACACATTTTCATTAATTGGAATTGATATCTCCTATTTCACTTGGATCCCCAAGCTACATTGTCCATTATTAGTACCATGTAAACAAAACAAGACAACATAGAAATGCCCAAAACCCCAAACAAGATTGATAAAGAATCCCCAACCTATAGAGCCATTATATAGATGTAATGAAGCTGCAACATCGTATCTAAAATTTATTGAGAATCCGAAACCATGTAATTTACAATCTGTCCAACACCATGAACTTGCCTAGCGAAGCTTGAAAATCTTAAACCTTTTCTCTCTAAAGTTGTGATTAGAGTAGATTGTATTAGCATGCCCAACTTCTGACATTGAAAGTTATATTGATGGGAATGAAGAACCTCAATGGATTTTGCTGAAAATAGTATCAATACAAGGACAAAGCCTTCATAAGGAATGCTCTGATCTCCAGATGTAAAATAAAAAAATCATTGTATCAAAACTAGGCCAATATACATCACACAGTTTTGCAATGGCTAGGGATGCAGTAAGTGCAAGATTTGGCCAAAAAAATCGAAGAAAAGTAAGGTCTATAGGGTGTTGGTGTTCCACTGTGTCATTAGACCAGTTTCATTTAAAAAGTTCAAACATATTTTCAGAGCTATCACCAAGTGTCAGTGCAGGAACATTTGTCAATTGCAAAGCATTTCTATTAGCTTTGTTCAATATAGGATTCAGCCATCACAATGTAGCCTTTGACAGAATACATGTTGTAGCATAAGGGGTTATTAATTCTTTCTTAGTGCCAAGATTCAAAGTACTATGATATAGAATAGGTTCATGTAATTTATTTTTGTTTCTTCAACAATGGTGATTCTTGTAGTCCCTTTGAGGGTTAATGCTAGCAGAAATTGACTTGTAGGGAAAATTATTAATGCAAAAAGGTCATCAAGAGGGAGAATACTATATGGATTAAGACTTTTGGACATCAACCTGATGATTGCAAAGATCAATAATATTGTATTCAGAATGAAATTCATAAGCCACTAGAGATATAGGGACCTTGGATGTGTTGTAGCTTTGAATTTCTTCTCATGTCCAAATTACTGCCCCAAATACAATCCATGAAAGTGCTTGGAATAATGTGTATATTACCTCATGGATAGGCCATTTAGTTCTAAGGCCTAGCCTTCCAAATCTCCAAATGAAAAGACAAACCTGCAATAAACTTACAATTCATTTGACAACTAAAGTTGCTTTGAATTTGAGACTAAATTTGAGGCTCTGGCTCTGGCTCCGACCCTAGAGATTGGTATTTTGAGGGAGTGATTTTTCCTCTGCTGATATCTTTCATGAACAAGGTAATTTCTTCACCAAGAATTCCATATAAAGCAACAAGAAACCAATGTTGACAAGGATGAAAATTTTGTATTGGGAACATGGATGTGAATATCTATTATTCTTGATGAGAGGGCACTCTATGTGCCCTGGGCAATAATACTTGTGATATCTTCTTTTTTTTTTGTCAATTTCTTACACCTCCTTTGGCTTCTGGGTTTGTGATTTCGTCCATACCTTTCATATCTTGCTGAGATGTCTATCTAGATTCGCTAGATCGATATGATTTGTTCTGAAAAATCTCACTCTCCCTGCTATTAACATTGCCCTTCTCAGCTTCTTTTCCTTCTGAGATCTCGAACCCTTGTAATTCATGAACAAATGGATTCTCCAACCCAATCTAGAACCCAAGTCAAGATCCATAGGTTCCTCCTAAATTTTACAACATAATCTAAGAGATTACACACAGAGGGAGAGCATCAAACCCTCTCCCAACCTAGTAAGGAAGAAGAGTAGCCAGTGAGAGATTATGCGCAGAGGAAGATCATCTAATCCTCTCCCAACTTGGTAAGGAAGAAGAGTAGCGGGTAAAAGATTATGTGTAGTGGAAGAGAATCAAACCCTTTCCCAACCTGGTAAGGAAGAATAGTAGTGGGTAAGAGATTATGCTCAAAGGAAGAGCATCGAACAATAGACCTGAAATCAATACGTCAATATTTGATATTGCATATAGACATGTAACTATTCTGCTTTCATATAGAATCCATGGAGCCAAAAGTAAATTGAGTGACAAAGAGATAAAATATCCCAAGTGATATTGGGTGGAGGGCATACATGGGATAAAATATGGTTGCATATAATTAGAGGATGAATCTACCTTACCAGCTAGTCTTCTCCTCTGAAGAGCATCGAGTTCTCATCTCAGGGACACAAGGGTGCAAAAGAAAATAAATTTTGGGAAGTATTGGGTTGTTAATGATTTATGGGTTCATTCCTAAGTGGTACATAGCAGATAAATGCCCAAGCTCTATTTTTGAGTGGTCAAAATTATCTGTGCGCTATTCCTCATGTTGATTTTCATACCCAGGATGAGCGAGCTAGCTTACTCAGGCAGAAAGAGAAGTAGAGAGATTTTCTCTCACAAACAGTGGCACCTACTTTATGTCAAATGGTCCCAACTGCAATAAATTGAAAAAGAGGAGGTTAGTATTGCTACTTACAGGCAAAGGATCTGGTTGGGATTTTATTTATTGTTTTCTCATGATACCCTCTTGACCTAGCCAACACTCTACATCTCCATAATTATATAAATATTGTTGAGGACACAATGCAGACATTTGGCACTACAAAGCAAGGAGGGACTACAATACTAAGTCTGCCAGGAGGCCTAATACAAAATAGAGTTTATTTATAGTAAGTGTTATTGGCTTTGAGCCCTCTCCCAACCTGGTAAGGAAGAAGAGCAGGAGGAAGAGAATAATGAAATGAAATGATATTTTAACATTTATAAGACTAAAAATAGTCTATGGTATGAGATTTTGTTTTTTTTTGTTGATGGAACTTTCATCAAAATAACCAAATAGTTCAACTTGTACAATATATATATATAGATAGTGCATTATCTAATTAAATGTAACAATACACCCAAAATTACTCTTCAAAACTTCATTTAAGCATTGTGAAAGGATTTACCAATGTGAATATGCAACCAATTATCTATGCCTATACTTGTAAGCTGGAAACAGTTAAGAATACCCCACTACATATCCACCATATTAAATAATCTAAGCTAGTCTACTTTAGAGGAATAAACCTAGAGGAGTGTGTAGCACCAATACCAGGTCTTCCATGTTTAACTGGATTATACGAAATAGAAAACCCCTCTAGATAATGGCCAATCATCTCAGGCTTGATTTCGACCTAATTGAATGTATTCGCATTGTAAACACCAATAATGCTACCAATCATCTCAAGAACACTTATCATGTTACACAGGTGGGTTCTAACTGGCTGTGGTTTCTCACTTGCAGGAGCTTCCCGTTTCTCCTTATAGAGATTCTTGATCAAGGCCATTGGTTGCCTCTTCAAACCTCGTTGAAACCTTATTCAAGCATGAGTATGGAAGAGCTTGACAAGTTCTTTAGAGGTGATGTCAAAAAGGTCATCTAGATCAACACCCCTGTAAGAGAACTTCTTGAATGTTCTCTTCTTCGGCTACATTGTTCCGACATCCACATCCGCATCTGCCATGGCTATAATTGAATCTACAGACAACGCCTCTACCCTACTCCAACAAACACCTTACCTCAAGAGGTCATTTCCAAAAGGGCCTCCAAATGAACACCCCTATAGGATAACTTCTTGAATGTTCTCTTCTTCAACTTCACTGTGCTGACATCCACACCCACGTCTACCATGGTTGCAACTGAATCAACAGACAACCCCTCTACTATACTCCTACAAACACACTCAATGAACACCTTACCTCAAGAGTAGTGAGAAATTAATTGATTAGATTTTAACAATTTTTCAATAGAATAGCGGGAAATTAAATTTTAATTAGTGATTTTAGATTTTAGAGTAGTCAAAGTTTAGATTTTCACAATTTGTTAATTGTTTATGTTGTCACTATTGCGTATGAGGTTTTTTCGTATAAAGGTTATATATTTAATAATGTTGAAGGTCTAGAGAGTGATAATTATGGTTGAGAGTGTTAATAAAAATATAAAAAGTCTTATTTTCAAAAATGTTTGTATCATATGAGAGTATAAAAAATTTCTCTAAGAAAATATGTTCATATAAAGAGGGAAACAAAACATGAGATTTACACATAAGGCGAGTATAAAAGACCTCCCTAATCAAGTATACTCATATAAAGAGGGAAATAGAACATGAGGTTTACACATAAAGAGAATATCAACTAACCCTTAAGGTGGTGGACATTATACCTAATTCTATGAATAATGTTATTAATAAACTCAAATGTTCCTAGGTAGCCCATTATTTTTGGGGAATAATGTTATTAATAAACTTCAAGTAGTTGTAAGTAGGTCAAAAATACCTTATTAGAAGTTATTCATAGTTTAGTTTACATTAGTCATTTTTAGTTTATTACTTATTAGTTAGTCATATATATTTAACCTGCAACTAAATTAGTCATTTATGCTCGTTGTTTTTAGTTGGGTCACTAAAAATTGCTCATTTTTTGTAGTATTTCACTTTAAAAAGTTGTGGTGACGAACGTTTTTAGTCACTTAGTCCCTAATTTCTCATTTTCTACTAATTTTCCATTCGTTGTAGGAGCCAGATTGAAAAGTATGTGTCTCAGGAAGATTTCCTTTTCCACTGAGATGAGGAGCTTGATATCTAGTGTATTGGCTAGACAATGGTTCATAGATGGCGAAAGGATTGTTACTCGAGGAGACAGGTTATTCTTATTTGGATATGTCTTCTAGGAATGAATAAATATACTTTTTAGGAGACTCTGCTTGTCTTTCAAGCATTTCCCTGGGGAAGAGAAGAGGGAATTTCTCTATTGATTTCTTTGCATGCTGGATTAGCACATGATGGTTGAGAAACATGGAAGTGGTGATGCTTTTATCTTTGGGAGCTATAATGAGCTTATGGAAATGTTTATAAAGTTCTCCTATGAGATCTTAAGTGGATTTGAGTCCCGAATCCATTCTTTTATCCATTTCTTTTATCTCTGTTGAAGATTCTTTCACAAACCCTTTCAAAACTGAAACTGAAAAATTCATATCATTCAAATTCTTATTTACATTATTTACAACAACTTGTATAGTATCAAAGCATTCCTTTTTCTCGGTGGTTTTAGCCATATTCATTTCAAGCCCTTTAATTATAGAGTTTGTCCAATTTATTTGTTCACTAGATTTTTGTATCCTTCCATCTATTCCTAGGGCCAAGTCATCTTTTGACACTAAATGAATGGCTTTGGTAGTGTTTTCTTCTTCTCCTAGCATAATTCCCTTGAATGGAGGGAAAGTACTACTGGTTTCTATCTTGCTTCCATCGCAAGATATACAATAATGTTTCTCTATAGATGAGGATTCTACAACTGCCATTTGTACTTATGTTTGGTCTCCTAATTTCTTCTAGGTATAAAAGGAGATCCATCAGTTGGTGTTGTCCATGAAATATTTCCATTACAAAGAAAGTGTCTTTTTCTCTTGAGTAGTTGTACTAAGAGAAAATTCCTGGGCCTCAGGGTGAGTATATATATCCTAATTTATCATATCCATCACCCATTTAGCATGTATTCTATTCTTTGGGAATCCATCCATAAGAGAGAAAAGTTTATACATCTCTGTTTTTGATGGATTTTTGCAGTCTAAAGGAACAATGTTTGGGAATCTTGACAAAGGAATTATATTTTCAATTTGTTCAAGATATCCTAAACCATATTGCTTAGTTCTAGGAGGACGCATATTACTAAACATTTCAGTAAGAAACAGATCTTCATTTTAAAGAGAAGGTATCTCATGTGTCATCATGATAGTATCACGAGGAAATGGTATATCTGCACATTTAGAATTTGGGCAAGAATTTCCAGAAGTAGTAGGAAGAGCTTCACCAGTCCTAGGATTATGGGTGTGATGCATTACTATATCATCAAGGGACTGTAGATGGACTAGCGATTTGCAAGAAAGACACTTGACTTCTAAACAGGGAAATTGTAACATTTGGGCGAGCTCAAATAAATCAACATGTAAACAACTTTCAGATAGTTGTGGAGTATTTACAAATGAAGGTGGATGATCAACATAGTATTTGAAGCTATACAGGATTCCTGAATTCGTTTTTTTCAATAGTAGACATTCTAGGAAAGGATAGGATAGTTGTGGAGGGTCCTTCCTAGATCTGAGAGGTCATGATGTTCTGAACCTTATGAGATTGAGGTAGGTCGACCACCTAATTTTCTAGAAAACTCAGACCTTCCCTCTTGATAGTTTGATGCTCAATTTTCAGGTGATGAGCATAAATTATAACAAGGGTACAACTTAGACTCTTAGTTGGGTGTATGTAGAATGGTGAGATATAGAGTATTTGTATGTCTAAAGCATCCTCTGGTATGTACTGCAATGTTTGTTCTTTTCCTTTTCATGTCAAACCCATTGGTTTTGCTTTATAATTGCAATATATGATTGATATGTTCATCAAAGACATATACTTAAAATTTGGGATGACAGTCAAACGAAACTGGACTATTTGACAGGGGAGCAACAATACCTCCAATTAGGGAGTTTATATATTTGTCGTGAGTTAAATCTGTGATTATTGCTAACATATAAGTATTCAATCCTCTATGGGTTAAGGCATTCATTCCCACTCTTATACAACCAAGATGTAAGGATGAAGTACTGTGTCTATGGGCTTCTTCTTGTAGTTTCTTTGAATTCAGAAGAGAAATGATCTAGATAGATTCAAAATTCTCTTATATCTGGCTAACACATTCTTTAACTGTGACTTGTGTGATAGCTCTTAAGTGAAAGACAGATAGGTCAAAATAGAACTGTGATGGACTTATTGAATGTAAAGCCTAATGGGCTGAAGGCTGACTTTCTACTATCTCTAGGTCTGTAGAGTTTACTTCTATTGACGATGCAAAGTGAAATAAATTTTCCAATTTTCAAAGAAGGGGCTTCCTCCATAGGAGAAATGACACTTGTTGTGAAAACTCCAAAACTTATCTGATAGATACAGGAACTACACGAACCAGTACACAAACCTTTGGATCTTCATGCAACAATCCTCTTTAACAACCTCCTGCCTATACGAGCAAAACATCCCTCGATCCTCAGCGAACCTCAAATGAGCCTGCTTCTCATAAAATTTTAGAATAGAATAACAAAACAAAACTCATGTGGAACAATCTTTGAGAACTTCTCCCTTTTATTGATTCAAAATATGGATTACAATGTTGAAAGACTTTGAGAAATTTCAATCAGAGATAGACTGCTCCGGCATTTATGAAATCACACACCTTAAAATAAGACGTGATCCCGAGGCTACCTTTCCCTTTGCAAACTCTACCTTTGAATTTCCTAGAATAATACATATTCACTCCTAATGAGTTCAACCACTTTATATTCTTACCATGGTTGTTAGGCCCTGATACATAGGCTTTTCAAACTCTACTCTAAAAGAGACTTCAGTCGTGATGCAAGGAGATAGAACATAGATATTAGTAGATGAAGAACATGAAGACTATCTCAGATAAAAGACTCTAACCCTTAGACTCTCCACTTTGAATGCCAAAATGAGGCTTACTTCTCTCTTTTTATAGGATGAGAAGGGGAAAAACACTTGACAATCAGACATACATACTTTTTTGTACAAGGATTCCAAGGTGTGGATCAAATCACACCAAAATTTAGAGAAGTTATCCCAGTCTCGAAAAGTGGTAAAAGATATTACAGAATGGAGATTTTATAGTGAATACCATGGAAAATTGTCACTATCAAAGTCAAGCGACAAGACATAACTATACATTGTGGATTCTTTTGTATGCGAGCCCATGGAAACCCTTTATTTTGTTCCTAGTGGATTTGTACCAGGAAATATTCCATTTTCGTGATGATAGATACCGCTTGTATCCCAAGCTTTAGTATATATTATTCTCACGGTCATTGGTTTACCAAGAATGTTTTAGTGTTTTATCTTTGCAAGAACAAGCCATTGATGATGTCCCCTCATGAAGTAATCAAGTATATGGTCATTAGAATTTTTTTTTATATCTATTATAGTTTTGCAAGGTTGATGAAAACAATCCATACACTCTTGATAGTCCCACTGAAAATCTACTTCAGAATACTTAGGATCCATTGTAGTTTTGTTGACTTCGACCAACCCCACCAAATTTTTAACCAATCTGGTTTCATAAAGAGTTGAGTAATGAAAACTGGACCAAACTTTAATACAGTATAATATATTTTTGATCACTGATCTCTATATAGAAGATCCCACCAAAGATTTTTGTAGTCATTGAAATCATAAATTGTGTTTGAAAAAATAAGACTTGGATTTTTCTGAGGCCACATAAGGCATGCAGGATGTTTTGGATATTTGGTTCTATTAATGGTGTAACATTTATGGAAAAATTTAGTTCAACTACACCCTCCATTCCATATTACAGTGATATCCTGAAAATTTTCATTGAGTGCTTCTTCTGCAAGATGTGAAGCCATTACTGATCTTTGGTAAACCATATCATGTATCCACTTGCTTGATTTGGGATACAGTCTCATCTCTGGTACAAGATACTGTAAGCCCATGTGTGGCTAAATATTAACATCTTAGACTTTTGTATTTCTTAGCTGCCATGAAGGTTTCCATTTTTCAACATAAATTGGCCAAGGAGTATCTTCTCGAATATTTATCAATTCTTCCTGTTGATTGTTAGGATTCCATTAAGTGATGATTACCATTAGAATGTCTTATTTCTTCATATGTTCTCTATTGAGAAAGTATGTTAGACAATTTTTTATGCCTTTGATGTGTTTTACATCAAAATCAAAATTTGCAAACAATGCTTGCCATCTAGCAAACTTGGATTCACTAGGATTTTTAATGACTTTTGTTAGAACTTTTTTGAGTGTAGAGGCATCAGTTTTCAGTAAATATTTCTTATGTACAAGGTGGAGATCAAACTTGTGAAAATAGTTCCACGTCACTTTGACTTCTTTTTCAAGTGTTGAATAATTATGTTTGGTTGGACTCCATGTTTCTAAGGAAAATTGTATAACTTGTTGTTCTTCATCCTTTATTTGTTTTAAAATTCCTCCCCATCCAATATCTGATTCATCTTGTTCTTCTCAATCAAAATTTGATTCAGTTTTAAAGAGGTTGCAATGACATTCATCAGTATCTGTGAAATCACACTATTGTATATGCATGTTTATGTGTTCATCACTATAGTCTGAGTCCGATTTGCTAGACTCAGTCAACTCTCATGAACTACAACATTCTTGTTTCATCAAATGTACTTCCTCTTTGAATTGAACTAGTGGTCTTCTTACCTGTTGTTGATTTCTTTTAAGGGATTGTGCTTGTGACTTTCTGCCTCCGTTTGCTCTGGATTCTTTTCGTTTAGGATAGTTGTTTGTTGTATGCTCGCTTTCTCTGCATACCCAACAAGTGGTCATTTGTTGCCTCTGCGATTTGAGGTGAATATCCTTTGGTGCAAAATAATGTGTATATGGAATGGTCTTTTAATACCCTTTTCTAGGATGTTTTCTCGTCTTCTCACGATGATTACTAGTTGGTTGTTTTTGTCTTTTCTTCAAAAAATTTCTAATCTTTCTTTTATGTACAATAGGACCATAAATTGAAAATCCGTATTTGCTACAGATGGACTTACTGTCAGGTAATCTAGATAACTTTTGTAGAGACTTATCTACTTTCATGCTAATACATAAGACTACCAATTATTTTGTGATGTGACAATATATTGCTTCCCATGTATATGTCTCAAAAGATGTTTGAAAAACTTCCTGCCTCTGGATATATTCTACAAATTTAGATGGAAGTGCTACTAAGTAGACTTGATTCCATAAGGCATTTTGGATTTCTTTGACCTCATAGATTCTTTGATTCTAATCTCTGTGAATGGTCTTCATACTGTGACATTTATCTACATTTTAGATTCATCTGAATCATTTCAAGTTTATTGGAAATTTCAATAGTTTCTCAACGCCAGGGTTCGAGGATGAATCAAGTTAAAGAACCTATCATGTTATTTTGGGGAGTTCCATCCTCCTTATGAATTACATATCCTTCTTCAACTTTGACTTCTTCGACTTCCATTCTATCAATTAGAGCAAGAGAAGACTCTACTTCCCACCATCTCTGTAAGGTGCCTGTGAAACATTGTATAAGGGTTTTACATGATTCAACTTCAGACTTTCCCCTCATACACATTAGTTTGTATTCAATATACATATGGTCGATCATTTTCCTAATTTGACCAAGACTTAATCCATCTATATTCCATTCTTTGTAGGAGCCAAACTAAAAAGTATGTGTCTCAGGAGGTTTTCCTTTTCCATTGAGATTGGAAGCTGGATATCTGGTGTATTAGCTAGACAATGGTTCATAGATGGGGAAGATATGGTGACTCGACAAGCCAGGTTCTTCTTCTTTGGATTTGTCTTCTAGGAATGAAGAATGGACTTTTTAGGAGACTTAGCTTGTCCTTCAAGCGTTTCCTTGCGAAAGAGAAGAGGGAATTTCTCTATTGATTCCTTTTCATGCTAGCTTGGCACATGATGGCTGAACAACATCGAAGTGGGGATGTTTTTATCTTTGGGAGCTATAGTGAGCTTTTGAAAATGTTTAGAAAGATCTCCTATGAGATCTTGAGTGGATTTGAGTCTTGAATCCATTCTTTTATTTGTTCTAAAGATTATTTGAAAAACCCTTCCAAAAATTAAACTGAACAATTCATATCATTTAAATTCTTATTTACAATGTTTGCAACAACTTGTATATTATCAAAGAATTCTTTTTTCTCAATTGTTTTAGTCATATTCACTCCAAGCCCTTTAATTGCAGAGTTTGTCCAGTTGATTTGTTTACTGGCTTTTGTACCCTTCCATCTATTCCTAGGGATGAGTCATCTTTTGACACTAAAGGAATGGCTTTAATAGTGTTTGTTGCTTCTCCTAGGACAATTCCCTTGAATGGAGGGAAAGTAATACTCGTTTCTAGCTTGCTTCCATCGCAAGTTGTCCAAGAATGTTTCTATGTAGATGTGGACTTTGCATCTACCATTTGTACTTATGTTTGGTATCCTAATTTTTTCCAGGTATAAAAGGAGATCTATGAGTTTGTGTTGTCCATGAAATCTTTCCATTGCAGAGAAAGTGTCATTTTCTCTTGAGTAGTTGTACTAGGAAAAAATTCTTGGGCCTCAGCGTGAGTATACAAATCCAAATTTAGTATATTCTTCATCCATTTGGCATGTATTCTATTCTTTGGGCATCTATCTATACGAGAAAAAAATTATAGATCTCCAATTTTGATGGATTTTTGTAGTCTAAAGCAACAAAGTTTTGGAATCTTGATGAAGGAATACTATTAAGTTGTTCAAGATATCCTAAACCATATTGCTGAGTTCCAAGAGGACACGTCTTACTAAACATTTAAGTAAGACATGGATCTTCATTTTCAAGAGAAGGTAACTCATGTATCATCATGATAGTATCATGAGGAACTGGTATATCTGCACATTTAGGATTTGGCCAGGAATTTGGAGAAGTGGTAGGAGGAGCTTCACCAGTCCTAGGATTATGGTTGTGATGCACTAATAGATCAACAAGGGACTATAGATGGACTAGTGATTTGCAAGCAGGATGCTTGACTTCTAAACAGGGAAACTATAACATTTGGGCAAGCTCAAATAAATCAACATGTGAATACTTTTCAGATAGTTGTGGAGTATTTACAAATGAAGGTGGATGATCAAAATTGTATTTTGAAGTTATACAGGCTTCTTGAATTCTATTTTTGTTAATAGTAGACATTCTAGGAAAGGATAGAGTAGCTATGGAGGGTCTTTTCTAGATCTGAGTAGTCATGATATTCTAAATCTTCTGAGATTGAGGTAGGTTGACTATCCAATTTTCTGGAAAACTGAAATCTTCCCACTTGATAGTCCGATGCCCAATTTTCTAGTTATGAGAATTGGTTATAACAAGGGTACTCGACTTAGAATCTTGGTTGGGTGTATGTAGAATGGCGAGATAGAGAGCATTTGTATGTCTAAATCATCCTCTAGTCTGCACTGCAATATTTGTTATTTTTCTTTTCATGTCAAACTGACTGGTTTTGATCTGTAATAAGAAGATACCTTTGATATGTTCATCAGAGACATACACTGAAAAATTAGGATGCCATTCAAACCAAACTTGACCATTTGACTGGGGAGCAACAATACCTCCAATTAGGGAGTCTGTATATTTGTTGTGAGTTAAATCCCTGATTGTTGCTAATACATAAGTATTCAATCCTCTATTGGTTAAGGCACTGATTCCCACTCTTATACAACCAAGATGTAAGTATGAAGTACCATGTCTCTGGGCTTCTTCTTGTAGTTTCTTTGGATTGAAAAGATAAATGGTTTGGATAGATTCAACATTCTCTTGTATCTGGCTAACACATTCTTTAACAATGACTCGTGTGATTGCTCTTAAGTGAAAGACATATAGGTCAGAATAGACTTCTGATAGACTTATTGAAGGTAAAGCCCAATGAGATGGAGGCTTACTTTCTACTATCTCTAGGTCTACAGATTTTACTTCTGATGACGACGCAAAGTGAAATAAATTTGCCATATCAAATTTATTATCTTGTTTTTCTTCTCTTGAAGTTCTCGAAAAAGAAAAAGAAAACAAAGAAGAAGAAAGAAAAAATAGATATTTTTCATTCCATTTTTAGAGAGATTTATAAAAAATACCCGTATGAACGAGACTAATAATATATTATAAACATTAAATACAATTTTCAAAATTTAGCTTAAAAAAATTAAGAAGAATTTATTAAATAATATATTTCTTCCGTATTTAAATTTTAACAAACTATTAAAATTTGAGTTTTATTTGTAGTCTTATAAATCCGAACAAAAGAACTAATAAAAAAAACAATCACTGACCAAATAAAGTAAAAATAATAATTAATTTTCAATTAATAATAATTTTTATATAGTTTAAAATTAATAAATTATTTTCAAAAATTAAATGAATTTCTTTTATTAATTTAAAAAAGTTTATCCCATTACACCTCAAAATGCAAAAAGAAATTGACATCAAACGTGCCACACATGGCACAAGATCTTTTAAGAGTGTCATGCCAACCTAAATTCTCACATATCACATACCTCTATAGTGGCTCCCATCGTTTTATTTTCCCGTTTGAATTTGTTTTACTTTTCCAAATTTGCCTTTTTAGAGGAGGTTTGAAATTGAAATCTATTTATGCTACGGTACAAAGCATGTAGACTTGTATTTTCTTCTTATCGATTCAACTTATATGATACATTTACCCTGATGGTTGAGACCTCCGCTAATCGTTTTTTCCTCTTTTTCTTTACATAAGAATGATATTATTTGAAAGAATAATTTCAGCGTAAGCTATACTGGTTGGTTCGAAACACGTCAACAAATGTCTGTCTACATGTGATTTACGCCAAAGTTATTCTTTCAATTATTATGGATCACAGAAGCCTCAATTCAACTAATGATATTATTGTTCTACTGGTTAATTTTTTTTGTTGGATATTGGTGGTAAAAGTTATTTAAAATATTTAAAAACAATTCAATTTATTTAATAATTTATTATTATTATTATTATTAAAATGCAAAATCTATATTATAAGACAGAATATTTATATAATTCATATAGCTTCATCAAAATATTGTGTTGTGGGGTCCAATACATATGCAATCTAAGTTTGTAACATATTTTGCCAATAATTGTAAGGAGATCTGTGGTAAATATTCTAACAAGGATAACTAAATACAATTATATTTCCATTGCATTAAAAACAAAAGTTGATAGGAGTTCCAAAACTCAATGCCAATGCACATCATTAATTTAACTTGGTTGGTCTAGAGCTCGAGCTAATCTTCCGGTATTCCTCGCTCCTTCATCGCCTAACTTATTATCCTCTTTGGAGAACTGAGGAATGGAAATATACAGATCCTCTATCTCTACCATCTTGGAATGCATAGTTGCTAGTTTTGTCCTTAACCCATGCTTGAAACAATCGATTTTGGTTTGCATAAGCTCAAGCTTAGAATTGGTTATCATTTGCAATGAATTAAGGGACTTTTCTTATGCTTCATATCTCTACCTAAAAGCGATTTTCATGCTCTCCATCACCTCAAGAACCCTCTTGAGAATTCTATTAATATCTATAGAGATAGGGTCATGGGAATAAGAACCAACAATATCCATGATAGTTGTGTTCGTTAGTGTCACCATTCATAGATGCATCCTTGACTAAGACCAAGAATGGGAGAGTCAAACCATGGCCATCTTGTCTCCCAAAGGGGGATATGAATACCGACTCTGCAGGCATGAACCTAATAATTCCCACTATAATAATTGAAGAAAAAGGTATGAACTATGGTATCTTGCTCAATCTCCATTAAATGTAAACCAAATAAATCAAGATGAAACAACTAGGAGTTCCTTGCTAGAAATACCGCTTCCTACGACAAGAATAGAGAAATGCCTCCAAGACGATGCAAAATAAATGGCTTTGCCTCAACAATCTAATTATCCACAACCGACCATAAATATTATGATACACTAGGTAGAGAAGGACATAATGTGTTGGCCTTAATGATGAGGCGTCGGGAGATGATCATGGCCAATCCATAAGTGATTTCTACCAAAGCTTGTCTGCTCACAATTCTAATGTATTGAATTGTTGTCTTATCTCATGCTTCTAACATAATTCAAATTCCCTTCTCCGCAATTCTTCATGAATTAAATTAAATGATATCACTATAATATTTGGAAACCTCATGGAAAGGAAGAGTTTATTGTATAATCATTATTTAGTTCTAATTTTCTTTGAGAAAATTTTGATCTTTGATTTGCTAAAGTGTTTGTTGAGGTATTTGAGCTGAGTATTTGAAAATATCGGTTTCTATTGCAAGGAATTATTAATAAAGATTTTTTTTCTTGACAGGAGACTTATTGTTTGTCATTAAGGATTGACACAAATTGCTCCAGGAGAACAACGTGAGGTTGGGTTTTGGCCATGAATTCGTCATTCAAGAAAAACAATAGCTCTGAAATTTAGTGTGTAGGCTATGTACATGTTCTTATCATTAGCTGGTGAACAAACATTTTAAGGCAGTGTATATGAATGAGCTAATCAGCTGAAAGCAACCAAGCTAGCTGAAGCCAACAAAGCAAGCATGAAAACCAATGTGAGTGAGTCATCAATCCACGTGGAAGTTGCTAGCCTGAAAGTTGATTGGAGGAAAGTGAATGAATGTATTTTTACAAAGTTCTTTTAAAGGAATGAGTTTAAAAGAATACCAATGTTAATGGAGTGATAAGGATTTTTCCCTTGTTTGTAATTTGTAAAATGGAGAGATAAGAAATTTTCTATTATTTGAAAAATAATATTTTTGGAGAAATAAGGTGAGCTGGGTAATTTTCCCAAGAAGTGTTTCTTTTTTGTTTTGTTTTGGTTTGGTTTTGTTTTGTTTTTTGTTTTTTTGTTTTTTTTTTTTTTTTAACTGGGATCATCACATTATAAGTCAAAGTAATTTTACTTTGAGGGGGGGTAGCTTTTTTTTACCAATTTTTGCAAGAGCATCGTTGTAAAAGTCAAATTTTGAAAGTTACCATGTAAATATTTGAGAAATTGACTAGAGGCAAGTGTAAAGCTCAGTCATTTTCCTCCTGTTTCAACGACTATAGAAGGATCAAAGCCAAGCCCTGATAGATCATTTTTTTTGCATAGTGTGTTGCCCATCTTGACATTTTTTTTATTCTTGGTGCGAAGCTTCAACACTACAATGTCAAAATTGATTAATTTGTTTTCTGATTCTGACAAACTTGAAGGTACAAAATCTTATAAAACACGGCAACGCCTCATCGAAAGCACTCTCATTTATAATGAATTATGGTAGGGTATATGTGATGGTGATATTAAGCCAAATAAACCCATAGATGCAGTTGCACTAGCAAAATTGAAAGTTAAGAATGTAAAGCATTAGCTTTCATTAAATCTTCTGTCAATGATGAAATGTATGTCCCTATACAAAATGCTACAGATGCATGGTATGCTTTGAAAACTTTTAAAGACTTCTTTGATAATCAGCTTGAATCAAAGAAAGTTGATCTACAATTAAAATTCTTGCAACAAAAATTGACTGAAGGAGGTGATGTTCTTGAATATATCTCAAGACTTAAGAATATTAGGGAGGAAATCATTAATGTTGGGTTTCTAGCAGTAGATGATATTTCTATGGTCACAATTTTAATTGCTAGACTTCCTTCTTCCTACACACATTTTTTGGAGACTGTACAATTAATTGGAAAGTTAAAGAAATTAAAGTTTTATGAGCTCTGCGAAACGTTGACCCAACATGATAAAACATTTGGGAAGAAAAAGAAAGTTGGTGAAGATGTCTTTTTCACAAAGGCCGGTACTAGTAAATCATCGACTAACAGTTCTAGAAAGAGAGGCAGAGGGAATTTCAATCAGAAACAAGTAAGACACAATGTACAAAGTCGAGGTCGAAGCCAAAGCAGAGGAAACAACTTTAATAAAGGCAACAGTTCAGTAAAGAGTAATTTTCAAGGTAGAGGAAACAGTCAAGGAAGAGGCTATTTTCAAGGACAAGGAAATAATAATCAAGGTAGAAGACAACCTCAAAATAGAAGTCAAAGAAGAGGTAGAGGACAATCTTGAGGAAGAGGAAGAGACTTAAGTCAAATTGTGTGTCACAGATGTAACAAAGTTAGGCATTATGTTGAAGATTGTCGAACTTTTCTTAATAAAATTCACAAGTTTCTTCAGCACTCAACACAATTTGCGAATGATCAAGATGATGATAACTCAAAATATGTTTTTTCTTCCTCTTCGGCATTAAAAATTTCATCCCCTCTTAGAAGTGATTATGAAGATTCCTGGATCTTGGATTCAGGGGCAACTCAACACATGACTTGTCAACGTGTTTTTTTTTGGAATTTTCAAGATTTCCAACTTAATTCCATTTTTCTTATAGATGATACAAAACATACTCCTTATGGAAAAGGAATAGTTAAAGTTTTTCTCCCTGGCATTGGAGAAAAAATGATTTCCAATTTATGGTATGTACCAACCTTTAAGAAAAAATTGATGTCTCTAGTCACGATTCGACAAGTAGGACATCAGGTAATTATGGAAGATCGCCTAGTTAAGATTAATTCAGTCAAACAGAGCTTGAAAGCTGTTATGACAGGTTATGAAGATGGAAAACTGTTAAGGATGAAAGGGACAGTTATTCCAAGGCATTCTAATTTTGCAGGAGCAGTGACTACATGAATTTCACCTATAAGATTATGGCATGTAAGATATGGACATTTAAATTTTGATAGTCTTTCTCAATTGTAGAAACAAGGGATGGTTAAAGGACTTCCCACTTTCAAAAATGAAAATGAAAAATGTGAAGTTTGCATCTATGGAAAACAAAGTCGAGAAAGCTTTCGAACAAGTTCATGGTGTGCAAACAGGTGGCTACAACTAGTTCAAAGTGATATTTGTGGACCACTGCAAACTTCATTCAATGGTTGCAAATATTTCTTACTATTCATTGATGATTTTAGTAGAATGACTTGGGTTTATTTCTTAAAGCAAAAGTCAGAAGCATTTGAAAAGTTTAAAATTTTTCGCCAACTTGTTGAAAATGAAGCCAAAGAAAAAATAGGTACTCTCAGGACAGATAATGGGGTAGAATTTACTTCAAATGAATTCAAAATTTATTGCATTGATAATGGCTTAATATGACATCTTACTAATGTTTACACCCCATAGCAAAATGGAGTAGTAGAAAGAATGAATCGCACCTTGTTAGGAATGGTGAGATCTATGTTAACTTTTAAAAGGTTAAGTCCAAAATATTGGGTAGAAGTAGTTCATATGACTGTCTACTTCAGAAATAGATCTCCAACTACTTCTTTAGATGGAATCACACCTTATGAAGCTTGGTTTGGTTTCAAACCTCGAGTTAAACATCTTAGATTTTTTGGATCAGTATGTTATGCCCTAGTTCCGAAAGAAAAACAAACTAAGCTTGACTCAAGAAGTTTAAAATGCACAATGATTGGCTATTCTGATGAGAAGAAAGGGTACTGTCTTTTGACCAATGGAAAATTTATTGTGAGTGGCGATGTAATTTTTGATGAAACAGAGAGTAAGAGTGCTGAAGAAATCGAAACAGTTCTTCAAAAGTTAGAAACTAAAGGCAGTCGAAGAAAAGGAAATACACAAAGTCAACCAAATTCACCAAATTGGTATGAACTTGATTTTCCTTCATCTGAAGATGATTCATTGAGTCCATCAACTTTAGCACCATCTGGATCTTCTAGCAGTTCATCCGCATCTCCAAGCAACAACAGTTCTTCTTACAGTGATTCTCCACCTCCAGAATCTCCAACTGATCGACGAACATCAATTTATATTAACCCTCTTTACAATGATGGTGACTTTTCAGAATCTCAAACAACTGAGCATCAACTACCAAAATGGGCAGTTCAAATTTTGAAAGATGTAAAGCTTGATGAGCATAATAAAAAAGGCACAAGAAGGTCACACAAAAGTGAAGGAAATTTTTCCTTGACAGCACATGATTTTACTGAACCTTCCACCTACAAAGAAGCAGTGAAACATAAAGAATGGCAACAGGCTATGATTGAAGAATATTAAGGAGTAATTGATAACAAAACTTGGAAAATTGTTGATTGTCCTTAAAATGTTAAACCCATAGGGTGCAAATTGATTTACAGAATTAAGTATAACCAAAAGGGTGAAGTTAAAAAGTATAAAGCAAGACTTGTCGCTAAAGGTTTTGTGCAGCAGGAAGGCATTGATTATGAGGAAAATTTTGCTTGTACAGCTAAGTGGAACACCATTAGATTAAAACTTACATTAGCCACTCAGAAAGAATGGAAAGTTCATCAAATGCATGTGAAAAGTGCTTTTCTCAATGGGGATTTACAGGAAGATGTGTATATGACACAACCCCTAGGTTTTGAAATTGAAGGGCAAGAACATAATATCTGCAAATTGATCAAGGCTTTATATGGGTTAAAACAAGCTCCCCGAGCTTGGTATGCAAAAATGGATGAATACCTTAGGAGAGTTGGTTTTAAGAGAAATGAATATGACGATACTTTGTATGTGCGACAACAGGGAAAATATCTGGTGCTTCTTGTTATGTATGTAGATGATTTGATCATTACTGGAAACAATGATGATCATATTGCACAGGTGAAGTTACATGCAAGTTTTAAGATGACCGATTTGGGATTACTTCACTACTATCTTGGAGTTGAAGTCTTCCAATATCCACATCATATTTTCATTTCTTAGAGTAAGTATGTAGCAATGGTTCTTCAATGATTTGGAATGCAAGATTGCAAACCCATTCTTACCCCCATGGAGCAAAACTTGAAACTTTCAAAATTTGAAGGGGGGGAATGGTGGACAGTACTACTTACAGCGAGTTGATTGGCAGCTTAATTTATTTGACAAATACTCGCCCTGATCTATTTTATGCAGTCAGTATTTTTTCACGTCTTATGTAGGAACCATGAGACAACCACTGGAATGTAGCCAAAAGAGTTCTTCGATATATCCAAGGAAAAAAAGATTTTGGTCTTCTTTACACAAAGAAAAAAAACTTTGTACTTGGTGGATATTCAAATGTCGACTTTACTGGAAGTATTGATAATCGAGCATCAACATCAGGTTATTTAATGAACATGGGGTCAACAATAGTATCTTGGAGTTGTAAGAAACAAGCTATTGTGGCCACTTCTTCAGCAGAAGCAGAGTACATTTCAGCATGGGAAGTAGCATGTGAAATTGTTTAGTTGCGCAGAATTTTGCAGGACTTAGGAATTTCTCAGGTAGAAGCTACATCATTATTCATTGACAGCCAGTCAGCCATCAAACTTGCCAAGAACCCAATGTTTCATTCAAAGACAAAGCATGTGGACACCAATTATCATCATATCAGATCTCTCATTGCCAAAGATCTCCTCAAGCCATTTTATTGTTCTTCAGAAGATCAGATCTCCGACATTTTCACGAAACTGCTTGGCAGAATAAAATTTACTAAGCTCAGGGATGAACTTCGTATCTGTTGTAATGTATCTTTGGATCATAGGGGGGAATGTTAGATGATCCAAAAATAAAGTTTTATCATAGGTTATAAAGTTGGAATAAAATAATTATTAATTTAAGATATTAAATTAATAATTATTATTCTAGAATATTTAATTATTTAATGGAGACATTTAGAATTAGTATATTGTTGTAACAAGATATGAGCATCCAATTGTGTCGTATCTTAGGCTCTATTTTAGGAGATTTGTTAGCAACTTGCTTAAATAGCATATTTTAAGTGGACACTTGTTATTTAATAAGTGATCCATAATTAGAGGTAGTTAGGGCATTTTAGCTTATAAATAGCTCGTTGCAAGAGTGTTTGGTTGTTTGGGTGTAAACTCTAGCAAAATCAAGTTGTAATTGTTTTTTTTTTTATGATTAATAAAATTACGTGTCTGAGAACAATTCTGCCATTATAAAAGATTTTGATAATTTTGCAATATTTTGAATTATATTTAACAAACAAAACACTGAACATTTTTTCTATGAAATTACATCATAATTCCAAAAAACCTTCTGTCAAAAGTTTTGTTAAGATGAAATTGATCAAAATCCTAATGAAATATTAAATAAATACTTAATTGAAACATCAAAAATCAAAATTCCATCATAATTCCACAAAACCCTAATTGAAAAGTCTGGTTAAGATGAAATTAATCAAAATCCTTATGAATATTAAACAAATACTTAACTGAAAAGAATCAAAATCTTAATCGAAGCGATGACTTGGACCGAGCCCAATGCTTTGCCAAGTTTTTTTAATAGAACATAAAAAAAAATATATTATAAAAAGCTCATTTCATTTCACAAGCAACTATGCAACGAACCTTGAACAAATTTACATCTTGATCCAATATATACTCCAGCACTTCAAACCAACTTGTACAATAAACAGGCCCTTACAAGATCACATCTGCAATGAAACATGGGTGGTATTTTTAATATTTTTAAAGTATGTATCTTACTGTACATATATATTTTATTTACCTTTTATTAAGGGGTATTTACATGGTGAATTGGAAACTCTCTATCTATACATAATTAATGAATAATTTTTCATCTCGTAATTTTTAAAAAAAGTATATTAACTTATGCCAATTTTAACTAAAAATATATTATATTATATTTAAATAAAATATAATATAATAACAGTACTTTAACAGCTCAATATCCATTCCTACACTACGATCATTATATTTTTATCTTCGTCAATGAGTTAGATGACTCCAGGACGATGCAAAATAAATTTCTTTGCCTCCACAATCTAATTATCCACAACCCACCACAAACATTATGATACACCAAGTGGAGGAGGACATAGTGTGTTGGCCTTAATGATGAGGCATCCGAGGATGATCATGGCCAATCCATAAGTGATTGCGGCCAAACTTTATGGGCTTACAATTCTAATGTATTGAATTGTCGTCTTATCTCATGCTTCTAACATAATTCAACTTTCCTCCTCCGCAATTGTTCATGAATTAAATTAAATGATCTTACCATAATATTTGGAAACCTCATGGAAAGGAAGAGTTTATTTTATAATCATTATTTAGTTCTAATGTTCTTTGAGAAAATTTTGATCCTTGAATTTCTAAAGTGTTTGTTGAGGTATTTAAATTTCTTAACTCATGAAAGAATTCAATATTTGTAAAATGTTGAAGTTGGGGTAGGATTTTCATCTCTATGGAAGAAAAGGTTACTCTGAGCGATGGTATGCCTCTCATACTAGTTGAATAACTATCATCAAGTCACCAAATACCAAGTTTTCCTGAATTTTCTAATCAATTGCTAGAGTTAGACATTACCATAACCTGAAGAACTAGGCTTGGTTATTTGTTAATGTTACTAATCTCATAAAAATTATATCTCCAAAAATCACCCCTCTTACTCTGACACTTGCCACCTCTTCAATTTTTCAATATATAAAAAATATATATATAATATTTTTTTTTTTTTTTTTTTTTTAATAGAATTTTAATCATATTTTAATAAAAATAATTTATTAAAATTTTATATAAAAATAAGATTTTAATAAAAATATAAATTTATTTAAAAATGATTTATTGATTGGAGCACTCATTACATTGTCTGCTAAAGAGTGAAAAATGTGAGATTTTAAAAGCTAAAATGTGAAGTTTAAGTAACAATAATTATAATATTAAAAGAGAAAAATGAGAAAAAAGTTGAGCTGACAGATATTAAATTTAAAAAGTTGAATTTTATTAATAAAACATGTAATAACCATAAAATTATTAAAATTGAAATATTACTAGATTCTTATAATTTTATAAAATATTTTTCTTAATAACAAAATAAAATATTATTAAATATAATAAATAGTGTTATTTAAAAATACTTTTATATTTTTATAAAAAAAATTATTTTATTTTAATTTATTATACTTTTAATAAATCAAAACATTATTTTTAACAGGTCACAAATTGGTTTATTCTTCTCAATCACACGAGTCATAATTGCCCATAAAGAAATTAAGATATATAATAATAATATATAAAAGTCATTATCATTGAGTCATTCGAACACTCTCATCATAATAAAGGCTTAGTATATTCATGAGATTATTTTGGCAGGAAGTGCAATGTGGATATCATGAAAGATCATATATCATATTATTGGTTAGAAAAAAACAGTAAGCTGATAAAGTACTTGGTACATATAAGAAATATTTTCATAAGACATTTAATAAGTTTAACAAATTCTATGTATTATAAACATATCACGGAAATTTGTATGTATAGTTTTCTTGAAGTGTTTTTTCTAGTAAAAGTAATATAATTTTTTGAATGAATTTATGAAGTTTGATTTCAATTTTTTTTAGGAACAAAGTATATGGATTAGTTTACGCTAGGGTTGAGATTTCAAAATATACTTATTGTTTAAATTTGATGGGTTTCAATTTTTTCCATTTGTCTTTTCAGTTTCACTAAAAGATTTTGACAATTTTGCAATATTTTGAATCATATTTAACAAGCATATCACTGAACAATTTTTCTATGAAATTCTTTTAAAAGTTTTGTTAAAACGAAATTGATTAAAATCCTAATGAATATTAAATAAATATTTAATTGAAAGATCAAGGTCGAAATTCCATCATAATTCGACAAAATGGTTAAGATGAAATTGATCAAAATCCTAATAGACTTAATTGAAACATCAAGAATCAAGACCTTGATCGAAGTGATGACTTGGACCGAGCCCAATGCTTTGCCAATTTTTTTTAATAAAACATAAAGAAAATATATTATAAAAACCCTTTTCATTTCACAAACAACTATGCAAAGAACCTTGAACAACTTCACACCTTGATCCAATATATACTCCAGCACTTCAATCCAAAGTGTACAGTAAACACGCCCTTACAAGATCACATCTGCAATGAAACATGGGTGGTATTTTTAATCATTTTAAAGTCAGTTGTAAAACTTATCGGGTGCCATTAATTTTATTTTCAACCATGTGTATATAAAAAAAATACTACTATATTTTCTAAATATTTTATTTTTCAACCTGAAATGTAAGCATTGATGGTTTGTTAATGAAACCTGAAATGCAAGCATGGATGGTTTGTTTTTCCAATAGGTTTGCCTACAAATAAACACCCAGTAGATTTTTAAGCTGTAAGTTTTATTTCCAACCATATATTAATAAGCAGAAATATTAATTTTCAAACTTCTTTATATATAATTTATTAAAAATCTAAATTTAAGTTTTATATAATTTAAAAATTAAGGTTTTGTTTTATATAATCTAAAAATTTATGAAATTTATAGAATAAGGAAAAATTTCTAATCTCAGTAATTTTTAAAATGGTATTTAATTATCCAATTTTAACTACAAATATATTATATTATATTTAAATATAATATAAGAACAATACTTTAACATTAACAGCTCAACTACCATTCCTACACTACGATCGTTATATTTTTATCGCCACCAACGAGTTAGATCCATAAGAAGAGCTGAAGAAGATGAGATAATGATTAGAGATGTTAGAGATGGTAATTGTTATCTGCTTTTCGGCGACCCCCCTCGCACTGTATTTCCCTCCCTGCCGCCAGCTGAGCGATTTGGTGGAAACGATACAGATCGCCGTGGAGAAAATGACCCTGTACTTCAGAAGAGCTTATCCCCAAATCCGAAATGCGTGTAGGAGATTTCTCATCATATGCCGCTTATATCGTCCCCCGAATCAGACCCCTCGGATCCGGACCTGATTTATCCGCTTCCCCTCTGTATTAAGTATGAAGTTAGATTGCTGATTCGGCGAATATTGGGAATTCGAACTCCCAAATATTTGGGGAATCAGCGATCGATTTATGAGCATCCCTAAAGAATAGCAGTCGAGGTAGGCCATGTGTGTAGGGAGAAAGGTAGCAGTTGCGTCTGATGTGTGCATACTTTACTTTAAGTTTACATAAGGGCAAATGGTAAAAAAGAGCCCTTTCTTGTACATAAGGGGTTCAACAGACAAGCCATGATGTTTGATACGATGTCAAAATTACTTCAAAGATTTTAGGTTCATGAGTGGCTACAAATTGGAAGTTTAACCTCCATTCAAAGCTTAGATCGTAGTTGTAACCTATAAATAGAAGACATAGACCTGTATATGTAGGTTATATTTGTGAATATATCGCAGAATTTTAATGTGAAGTATATATCATTTTTGAGTATACATGTTTCATTCGGCTTATCAAACTGTTTTTACTTGAAATTTCTCAATCTTCAGTAGCAATCCAGTATTTTTTTCTTTCACTAATTGAATTGTCTTCCTTTCATTGTTTTTATTTTAATATGGTGTGAAAGTACTGAACAAAATATTTAGAAGTTGTCTCAATTTTCTTTTTATTCTTTATTTGTCATCAGAATCATAAGGGTGACTAACGTCACACAAATATTCCAAACCCACGGAAGCTTCGTAGCATGGATTTACTGGATACTGATTACTGATTACCCTTAAAAACGTTTGTTCAGATTATTTCATTTCCATGTTTCATCCTTCCACATTTCCGTCCCAGTTTGCTCGCAGTCTAAGAGATTTATTTACCCTACTAAAAAAACAAGGCTGTTAGCTGTTTGAAATTACCCTACCAAAAAAACAAGGCCTTCACTATGTTCTCCTTGTTTTCTACTATATTCTCTAACAATTGTACAACACAATCACAACATTCACTCTATCTTCTCTGCTGGTCATTCTGATTCCCCAGGAAAATGTAAATATTTGATTTCACTATGGTAAAAGAGAGAACTGAATATGACATTGTTAGTTGTTTGAAATTCAATAGTCTTGTTATTATTATTATTATTATTTTAAATAAGAAATGTTTTCTTGGAAATACTCGCAACTTCTGAAGGAGGATGTTGGGAAAAGACGGTTGCTGACACTGCAACCCTAACTACCTCCCCTAACTGGAAAGGCTTTTGGAAAAAAGGAAGTGGGGGGAGGCAAAATCTGGGCTGGAGGGACAGGCAGAAGAGGACAAAGGGCTAAGTCTGGTGATGACCAAATATCCAAGCACTAAGTGCGTTCTTGCTGAGGATAGTGATCCTGCAAGAGAGCTAGGGGGAAGATTCTGGTCCTGAAAGACGAATCTCATGGTCGAGTGGACAAGAAAACAACAGAGAATCCAGGTGAACCTCTGAGGAGTCCTTATCGCTAAGAGGAGACCAGGTAAGTAAAGAAAATCACCTGGATAATCTCTTAGATAATCTATTAAATAATCTTTATGTGATCTGTTCGGAAATGGGATGTAGAGGTCTAGTTTATTTCCTGCAATCAGCAGAGGACTGTATGATGAAAATAGTTTTCTTTCTCTTCTGTTAATGTAAGGAAAAAAAATAACTAGGGAATATTTGTTGTGCAGAAGCAATCTTGAATAAGAAATCTAGGAACAGATGTTAAAGTCTATGATACTAATCAAATAAACACTTCAAAGATAGTGAATACAGTCATAGGATGCAAATTGAATTCTTAATACTATAGCTTGGCAAACAGAAAAGAAAAGAGCACATTTGAGAACTACGAAATGACAAGTGTAGGCAGTTAATGCTTGAAAAGGAAAACATGGGCAAGTAGCATTTTATCCTTTTATAAAATTCTTGTTTAAACCAAAGAGAAAGCTGCCATGCTCTTAAGAGAAGAAAATAATAAAGACTTGAAATGAATGTGAGTTTGGGTCGATACTCGAACCCTAGAATCATCGCAGATTTCCAGCTTGCATATCAACCAAGATAGGTTAGACAGTAATTGAGTTAGATTAAACTCTTGGAACACGCAACCCCATGACAGAGTTGCACATGAAAGGAAGTTTCGAGTCTCTATAGAGGATCTCCTACTATAGTAGTATAGGAAGAAACCCTGAGAGGGTTTTGGCAGCCAAATATTTCAACCAACAGACGGATAAAAGGATGACTCGTTGCAGTGCTTGAGGGAACCGAGAGAATTTTCAACATAAAAGAAAGACCAAGGTGCTCATATGAATAAACGACTTTTTTCTTAAAATGAAATTTTGTTGGCATCTAAATACCCTGACTTATTGTTTCAAGTATAAGAACATGCGTAATAGAACTCTATACACCCATATAACTATAAGAGCGAAACGACAATACAAGAGTAGCATTTCAGTGCTAAGAACGTAAAACGACAATTAGATTTATCATTTGGAAACAATTATACAAACCCAGAAATTTAGTTCAAAAATTCATGCCGAAAATCTTATGGACTTGGCTTAAGTCTAAGTATAAATTAATTAACTAACACTTAGTCCATGCACAAGGACTCCTGAACTGGTAGAACGGAAACATAACCAACGATCAAAATAATTTACAGGGGCTCGACCCCAAATAATTTACAACAGTTTACAAATGGACCCAAGAAATTGTTCACATAATTACAACTGAACTAGATCAAAGGCGACTCAAGCTGGAAAATGCGTCCATGTGGCCAAGCCTCAGGCCAGGAAAACCGCAACCTCAAAACCCATTTAACAATGAAGTAAGGCCGCAGAAAAATACTGCTCCAGGCTTTTAGGAACTACCTCCATAACTGAAACCATAGAAAAAAAATGAGAAAGGTCCATAACCCTTGAGATGGTAGCTCTTATACATTACACTCTCCATGACAAGTTCAAACCAGAACCATAGATGCTTACCCAGTGGTCCACGCAGGAGGTAGATAGTCTGAGAAGCCTCGACCATCCCTTAATTCGAGCCAGTACTCCTTGGCTGCACCTATTCCTCTTTCATTCTAGAAACAAAGGAAACTATTACAAATCATGAACTGTGTATTGTCAATGAAAGGATAAGAAACGGAAGCAAAAGGAAATGTGATGAATACTTACCCAAATCGCATAAATCGCTGGAAATTTAGATAGCCCGGCGACTAAACTCAAACCCTGAGCAATAAACACAATATTGCAGACAGTTTCAGCTAGTGGAATGCGGAGGGGAGCTGAAACGAGTGCCAAGAAACAATGAACAGAATGAACCATATCGCCAGAGTAAACGAGTGCAAAACCCTCAGATCAACGTTCAGCCCTTGGATTTGCCAACCCAAATCCTCACCGTTAATGACTAGAGGAGCCCGAGGTGCACAATATCCGATGGTACTCCTACCCTTGCCATGCCGCCATGACAGGGAAGGGAATAAATGCTAAGCTAGGTGGAAAGTGCAGGTGAATCGAGTAGTGACAGTGTTACTATGACTCTTTAATGGAAATGACTATCATACTATTGAAAAGTTTTCCAAATGCCGGAACTATATAATTGTAACCCAAGGTGGTATCATGTATTAACACCCGGAATGATAATCCTTGCTAGAAGTCAACAAGGTAAAAATTTTGATTTTTATGTGTTCGTAGGAGGTACATGACAAATGGTATCAGAGCCAATTTTATGAAAAATTGTGGCCTCTGGGAATTGAAAACTGATAGACAGATAAAGTACATACAATTTATTTCTATCTCTGTTGAGCAGTTCAAGTAAAAAAAAAAAAAAATAGTCGATGTGTTGAGCTTTTGTTTTTTTTTGTTGTCGCTTTCCTTATGCTAAGTATAGGAAACAAAAGACTGACAGCATGAGAAGAATAGACAGTGCGTCACGTAGGTTTGTGGTGGGTCAGGGACCTACAACTGGTCCTGAGAATAACCTCGAGTTATGGGTACAACTTGGGGAGGAGGGGGGCAATACAAATCTGGAAATTTTGGAGACAGTACAAGAGTTGAAAAATGAAATGGCCCGATTACGGGAGGACAACGCAAGGTTAACTATCGAACATGAAAGGATTATAAAAAGCTTATTTGATAAACAGAATCAGTAGCCAATGAATCCCAGTGCTAAGAGAAAGCAGAATCACCACACAAAAGCTGAAGAGTCAGAAGGAAGGAAGGAACTTTCTAATAATGCTTCCGAGAAACAGACATAAAAAAGGCAATGAATAGAGTTGCAAGGGGAATTTCATCAAATCAAACCGCAACACTTTGACGGAGAATAGGAGGAAGCATCTGAGGCATGGTTGATTAATATGAACAAATATTTCCAACTATACGAATATGATCACAATCTTAAGGCACACTTGGCCATCTTCCAATTACAAGGAAAATCCACCCTGTGGTGGGAAGAAGTTAAGATTGTAAGAGGAGTAAGTGAACAAAACATAACTTGGAAGAAATTTCAAAGGTACTTTAAGGAGAGATACCCGACCGAGCATTTTTATGAAGAAAAAGCTAGAGAATTCCCCTAGGATAAAAAGTATTTTAGTTTTTAGAGCAGGTGGAATGTTGCTAATTAAATTGCCCTATTATAACAAGATTGAATATAAAATTCTTTTCCAATCCATATCTTTGGGTGCTCCTTATTATATAATTTCAACAAATCGACTAAAGCTATTTTCACAAATTTAGTGTAACTATTAGTTTGAGGATGACACGTAGTAGAATGTTTCAATTTTGTATCCATCACATCCCATAATGTTTTGCAAAACTTGCCTAAATATTCAAAGTCCTTATCAAGCAACATTGAACTTGGAAAACCAAAATGTACATGTAAATTTGCAAAGATAATTTGGTCTATTCATGGTTGGTAATTATCTTCTTATAAGGGATAAGAATTTGTGTGTTCCTAAATTGTACCGCAACTACTTATTGTAGTTATGGATTCTCCTAGAAATTGGAAAACCTCCAACACAATTGAATAGAGATACTTTCACAAGGTCTACTTGGTACTTCGAATAGCATGCATAAATAAGTTTCCAATTATTTGCATTACTTGTGCTATATTAGAAAAACCTCTAATAAAAATGGAAAGTTAATCTCGCATCTTATGTTAATAAACATAGCTTTGTAGATTTTCAGTGGTCTTCCCAGCACCAAAGTGTCCAATTTAAGATGTATGAGATTCCTTGATCAAAAAAATTCTCGATCCCTATGTTATATAATACTTTTCCAATTTGTATTGTATCCTCTCTTGAATATTACATCGATTTATTTTTTGGATTAACAACTATTTCCTCATTTACTTGCAAAAATATATCCTCAAAATTTTCATCCTCCTTGTAATCATTACACAATGATTTGTGTGTGAAGAGCTGAACCTACATAATCACTCCCATGATTACAAAATTTTGTATGGGTGGCCTTGATAGCATATCAACAAATTTTTTTTGTCACACTTTCATATTCTCTATACATGGGTGGAATTTCTACAAAATTACATCCACTTTTTTTTTTTGTAAACTAGGGCGGGACTCTCTGATTTACATGTCCATTATGTACCCCTCTACGGGGGAATGGTAGCCCAAGATTTGAACCCAAGACTTCCGGTTCGGTGAGACTTCATTTCCACGGCCCTTGCCACTTGAGCTACCCCATGTGGACAAATTACATCCACTTATAATGCCTTACCTATTGCATTTTTCTTTTACTTTACAAATACTATAATGGTTGGAGGCCAATGTGGATTATGATTTCCTTTATTTCGAGGTATTTTTTCCAATTTTTAATTATCTAAATTATTGAAAAAAATTCCTTATCACAAGTAGGTAAGGGTAGGCCATTTGTTGATGGCTTCATGATTGGTTGGATTAGGCTTAATGTTTGCTCTACTAATCACATGTCCAAGGTACACCATGGGTTCTTTCCTAAATTTTCTCTTCCTAGGATAATTGACCAATTATTCCTCATTATATGTGACTAACACCTATTTCAGATGTCAAATATACTATTACCAAGTAGTTATGTTGATCAAAATATCATCGAGATATGTATTATGAAAGAATACATAAATTACTGGAGCACATCGTTCATCAAACACATAAAATTTGTAGGTGTGTTACACAAACCTAAAGGTATAAATAACCATTAATGCAAACCCTATCTTGTCTTTAATGTTGTATTCCAAGTGTTTTAATCTTTAATTGTCACTTCATCTAACTCCAAAATGAATTGTCTATACAACCAAATGAAAGGTAATGGAGACTATAGAAATAATTAACTCTCGTGTTCAAATCAATTTTTATATGGAAAACACTTATGTTCTTCAGATACTTTCTAATATGGAACTACCAATTTTTCACTTCAATATTTTTCTTGTCTTCACATCCCTTCAATGATGCAATAATATCCATCTTTCCTTATCCTTTTTGTTTTCATTTTCTAATAAATATCAATACAAACCTTTTGTTTATACTAATAAACCTAGTAGCACGATTACACTTATCAAGGAAGGATGTGATTTTAATGTGCACATATAGCATACGAGTTCCCATCCTTCACAACTTTCTATTGGTTATCCCGTTAAATATGGCATGACTAACATAGAGATAACTACTCCCTGAGCTTACTCCATAGACATCAAATGAAATGACATCTACTTCTACCTCACCAATGAAGTTTGCATTGATACCAAATTTGAACTTGCACCATTTCATAACTCTTAGCTCCATATCATGTCTCATCCAACCCAATGGGTAAGGATGCGGATGGTCATGCACCTCCAATTCAAGTTATTCAATTAGTTGGGCTGAATTAAAATTTAATTGTGATCTATTATCAAACAAGAAATCTACCATAGTTTTCTTTAACTACAACTTCACATGAAAGAGTTCAATGGTATCTCTTTACTCCTTTGAATTGATGCTTCTAATATCTTCCTCTCTTTGGACCAAGGTATTGTTGGATTCATTACCTTGAATTCGTGAGTTGCTTTCCACCTTTCGTTCTCCTTCTATAATAAGAATAGTCCTATTTTTATTGTGTTCTTGTCTAGAACCGTTTCATTTTGGCTGAGGGTGTTATTTTGAATAATTATCCTCTACATTAGCATCAATATTATACTGTTTACAATCCTTTCTAGGGTCTTGTAGCTAACTTATTTCCTTTACCTGTTCTCTTTTTCTTTTCACATTTTTTGTGGCTTAATTATTTATTTGCTTTGGCTGATTGGAATATTGTTTATTCATGTCTCCCTCAAGGTATTATGCCTATATACAAGCCTCATCAATGGTATCATATCACAAAAAAATCACTTGTATCCTTATATGACTATAAAAATATCATAATTACTTGATAATAATGTTAGGAACCTTAAGGGATACATCTTAAGACATATTCCGAGTTGGGTTGCTCTCTTTGTAAATTGAATGGTGAATTCCTACATTGATTATCATTATCCTTTTCTAAGATATAGAATAAAAAAAAAAAAAAAATCGTCCTCTTAACTAATAGGATAAAATCATGACTTAACCATGTCCTTAAAAACATCCTAATATATCATAGGTGATTCACTACCCAATGTTTAAGAAATGGAATCACTTTCCCACAATATCATAGCATGACCACCTATATTAGATAAGAAAAAGATTTTTATTATACTCCATTATTCCCATGCATACTAATATAAAATTGTATTAATTGCAACCATTGATTATGTTACAAGGGATATATATCACTTACATAATTATTGATGTTAACATTTTCGTATATTATAAATGGTGCTTGAGTCTATTGCATTCACCTATCTCCTTTTTTGGTTTCTGCATATAAGGTACTTTATCACTTCCTCCATTTTTCATTTGAAATAAAGAATAATTTTTCATATTCATCTTGTCTTGTACCAAAGTGGCAATGAATTTGACGATAGCATTTTTCATCTAGGTCACTCCCAATTCCATATGAGAAATATACATGGCCATTCCATCTCTTTATTAGTATGAATGGGTTGTTATATATTGGATATTATTAGTATTTATTGATTACCAATGATCTAACATTGATTTGGTTTTATTCCTGATCTAGTACCAATTTCAAATATAGGGAAAATAATCTTCTACCTTCTTGCACCTTTCTCACTGTAGTCTACATCTTTTATTAATTGTCTTGCTAAGGTTAGGGACTATGCTCTAACACCATGATATACATTATTAAATTTATGACCTTAGTGATTCATCAACACAAATATTAATGAAGAATAAAATAATGTATAGCTATAAAAGGCTTTAATAACCCTTTTTTTTAATTACGGATTCGATTTTTTAACTAGTCTATGGACATAATGAAATTAAAGCAATCACATAAATAAGTAACATGAGATACTCCCTACCGAAACTCATCTTGGTAAAACAATCATCTTGAAATGGTTATCTTTATGACTATTATAATTCTTCCCTTGGTTACAACTTGTCTCATTTAGTATTACATATAGAAAATTCAATTTATATTGGAGATCCTCTCACTATTCTAAAACTTCTTCCATGAACTAGTCTATTAGCTCCTCCCTAATTTAATATCTACGGCCTTCGCTAGTAGAAAATATTTGATGCCAAATTGAGATGTTGAATTCTTGCTATCTTTATTTTTTCTAAAATTGAACCTATATGCGAACCTCATTGTATCTTCACAATGGTTGAATCCTTCTTCCTTTGGTACCATGAATTTTATGCCTATTACTTAAGAGTAAATGGAAGGCCAAAAAACAACCATATTCCTCAAGGAAATTTTATGTGGCAACCATTTCTCTCCTCCCCTTAGAGTTAGAAACGTTGAATTATTTCGCAATTATGGTATTTAATTGGATACCATATCGAACTTTCTAATAGATTTTACTATATGAAATTCCATCTAGCATTTCTATATTGCCTACCACCTACATACTTTTCTTTTAGCCACCTTATTTCTTATGTTTTTCCCTTGTTTTCTCAAATTGTTGTGGATTGTGGGGAATGGAGGTAGTCCTCCTTTTGACTCCTCTAATACTTTTCATGTCAAACCTCAACATGCCATTATCCTCAAGATATTGATTTCCTTTTTTAGTATATAATTGTAAGATGTAAGGTGTAGAGCTAGGCTCTCCTCTAACTCCCCTTCACTCCTTTGCATTTCACCCATTCACTGTGGCTTGCCATTTGTTTATGTCTATGTGGAGTGTGGAAGTGTTCCCCTTCCCACTCCTACTCTTTCATTTCCATGCTCACAAATATGGATTTAAATGATCCACATCGCTGGTCATTTTTTTAAGGCTATGTGGAGTGTGGAAATGTGCCCCTTCCTACTCCTACACTTTCATTTGCATGCTAAAAAAGTGCATGTATTAATTTGTATGCAAAATGATTCATGTGGGTCTAAGGATTCCACTCTACCTTTCTTAGATCTTATCATGTGAATACCTTCATATGTACTTGTCCATATTAAAACAACCTTGAGAGGCAAATGAGTGTTCTTGATGATTCTCTAGTGGAAATAATGAAACAATAATAAGATATGCATTCATGACTTGTAGCTACTATGTTTACCATATTTTTGTCTAAATTTTTATCATTTGTTTGGAATGTTTGGGAAACTTTTGACCCTAAGTATAGGTTATGCATACTTGCGATTATCTTAGATTTGATTCTAGAAAGTTTTTGGCAATGGCCTAGAGGATAAACATGAAATTATGGCACTGAATCCATGGTTGCAGGCATAAAACCAATGATTTTTCACTGTAGCTACATGGAAGGCACCATATGCATGTAGTTGGAGCCTCATGGCATGGAAGGCCTAACACACATGTGAATGGGTTGTGAATTATGTAAAAATGGTAATTCCAGTCCAGGAAAAGATGAGAAATGGGTGTTGTTTGACATCCGGGTGATCAAGTGTTCTTGGAAGTTGTAATAAAGTTTAAAGGTAGTAGGCCCCACTTCCATAACTAGAACTTCATCAATGGGTCATGCATAGTAACTCTCATCTCATGTTTATCCTAAAGAGCTTGTAAAAATGGGTAAATGTGGGGTGTGGCATTACATTGTACTTAATTTGGGTAAGTCATTCTAAGGAAACTCAACTTGATAAAGTATGTGTTCCCACTATTTGGGTTCTTCATTAACCAAACTCCTCAAAATGTTTCTTAAGTTTTTTTTACCATGTATGTCTATTCATATGTTTGTGGGTGATATTCTGAATTGAGTTTAAAATTAGTGCATGGTTTCTTCAAAAAGGTTCTCTAAAAATGATCTACAAATATTTTATCCCTTTTTAATAAAATGCTTTTAGGAAAACCACGCAATCTTACAATTTCTTTAAAAAATAGATTTGGAACATTGGTTGCATTAGTAGTTCTTGTGTAACCAATAAAATGTCCCATATTAATAAACCTATCAACAACAACAAAAATAGGATCATGACCTCTTTGTGTTGGAGATAATCCCAAGACAAAATCCATTCCAACAAAATACCAAGGTATGTTAGGGATTAGCAGTCACTAGTACAATTTTACATTACGATCCTACATTACGGTTTCTTCCATTGCCTTACTGATAACCTCTACATATTTCTACAAACCTTTTTACATCATCTTGCATATCTAGCCAAAAATAAAAAGACTTTAATATAGCAAAGGATTTATTAGCTCCAAAATGTCTAATTAATCCTCCATTGTGTTTCTCTTTTATTAATTTTCCCCTTATGAAATATATGTGCATATATGTGTATGCATGGATTACTATATTTGAACAAAAAACTTTCCTAAATCATATAAATTGACCATTGAGTTATATTCGGTCACTAGGCTTTGGCAGGGTGCAAATACGTCTTTTAAATTTGTGTCACTCTTGTACATCTCTTTGGTTCATCAAATCTCAACATATTGATTTAAATTTCTCACCAGATTAATTTAATTCTACTTAAATCATCATCTACTTTATTTTGTGACTCACTAGTATGTTTAATTATAAAAGTGAAGTTTTGAAAAAATTCCAACAATTTAGCATCCTTTGATTCAACATCGGTTGGCTTCTTATGAACTTTAGGGCATGGTTATCAGTAAATAGAATAATTCTTTCGAAATGAGGCGAGTTTTCATAGATTTACTAGTAACATAAAATTATTTATCATAAAAAAATATTCTTTTTCATCATTCAACTTTTCAGTAAAGTAACCCATTGGCTTTCCTTCTTGAGTCCAAAAACACTCCCGTGACAACTCCATTTGCATTACTTAAACCTGAAAACTCCATTTGCATTACTTAAACCTGAAAAAATTTACTAAATTCTGGTAGGGCTGAAACTGGTTTCTCAGTGATATTTTGCTCCAAAAATTTAAAATTTCTACCAGCTACTATAGTCTGTCTAAAATATGGTTTACTTTACTTAATAATTTCGACAATGAAAACAAAAGTACTGCTAAAATTATTTAATTTTTTTTATAAAAACCTGCAAAACCATAAAAGCTTTAACCTCAAAGAGAAATAGACCCATTAATATTTTCCTTAACCTTTCCTAATCCATCTTCAATCCCATTAAAACATGACAAAGCCAATTCTCATGACTTTGCAGAAATTTTACTTGTAAGTGTTCGATGAGCCTCATTTTCCCCTCAATACAAAAACATAGAATCTAACCACCATTCATTCTTGGACTGAATTTTCTTCAATTAGGTGTGAGGTAACTACACAAAAATATTTGTAAGTAGAGTCATTTTTTTTATACTTCATTTTGCATCAGAATCGAAAAAGAGACTGCGTTACACAAATAATCGAAACCCATGGAAGCTTCGTAACATGGACTCACCGGATACATTTTTATACGGGTTATTGATAACCAAAACTCGCAAACACACTTGCTTAGATCATCTTATTTCCCTGTTTCTTTTTGCTTTATGCTTCCAAATTTCTGTCCCCAGTTCGCTCGCAGTTCAAGTTGTAAATTGAAATGTATTTACACTATTTAAAAGTCAAAACCTTCACTTTGTTCTACTTGTTTTTAAACATGATCATGACATTCACTTCAAAACGTTCACTCTATCCTCTCATCGTCTTTTAGACTCAGGTCTAACTCTTTAAGTTTTGGTCCCTGGTCCTTTTCTAGGTATTTTCCCCAACGGATTCTATTTATAAAATTTAATAGAAATGGGTTAAACTCATAAATAAAACTAATCTCTATTTTCTCAATTACGGAGAAATTTTAAGAGAAAACAAAATATATAATAATTGGGTTGTAATTATAAGTAGGGAAATTTTATAAATTAAATTGACTAATAAATACTATTAAATATCAAAATACTTTACAATACATTTTACATAGTAAAAAAAACACAAAATCAAAATTAAAAATATAATTTTATTTTTAATCGTTTTATATATATATTTTTGATCCATGGGATGATATCATCATCTTGAATTTTATTAGTTTTTTTAAAATTGATTTTGTTAGTACATTTTGCATTTTGAGGCCTATTTTTTACTTAAAAATTCCCCTAATGACTTATTGTCATTGATAGACTTAGTTACAATAACAACAAAAACATAGTCCCTAATTAAGAAAAGCTAATATAAATTGTGAAAGTTGTAACCATGATGTTCTTAAGTGTTCGCAATAGTTGTTGATGGGATTTGGTGTTGAGGAGTAAGAGGCTTAATTTTGATCTCCTATAGCTAAATAATTACCTTGTCTAATTGAAGAAGAAAATATGTCTAATTTTGTTTTCTTCCTTTGTGTGAAGAATGTTTGAAAAAAGCTAAAAATAAAAAAACTGGTGGTTTGAGTACTTTGTTGAAGAAAATTTTGGTTTTGGGTTCAAACATTTAGTTTGTCCTTTTTTAATTTTTCCTTTTATTTGTGATGTGGGGAATTTAGTTAGGGAGAAAGAGAACTCTTTTTCAGAATAATATTGTTTGCTCGACAATAATTGCACATTATTCCCCAATATGATTCTGAAATGTAAATTGGTCAGGGAAAATGATAAAAACTTACTCTATGGTATGCTGCTCTATAATATGCTTTGAGAATAGCATTATGGAAGCAGTGAACGTTTCTAAACTAATTGGTGATTCCAGGATTATAATGTAACTTTTCAATAGAAAAGTAGAAAGTAGTTTTTAGAATCCTTCCACAGGATCCAAATAAATTTAGATAGGGAAATAAGCCAAGCCAAACACTGGAGCAGCATCTGGCTTCGTGAATGAGACAGTCGCGGTTTTCGTCCTAAGAGAAGAAGAGAAGAAGCCTGTGAAAATATGTTAGACAATCCGTTTTACGTGAGATGAAGAAACTCATCGTGGGAGGAGAAAAAATGGCGATATTTTTAAGGAGCTGTTTGGAAATCAGTGCATGACAGAGAGTTTCTGAAGATCTGATTGAAAGGGAACAACAACAGTCCGTCCGGTGGAAAAATTCTATCCATAGCTATATGACAGTTCTGTGCTCTATCTCTAGCAGAATCCGTCTATGCGTGTCAGTGAATGCAGTATTTAGTCAGAGGGATTATCTATGTTGCTCGAATAACAACAACTTTCTTTTGTCGGTTCCCAAATCAAGACCTTTAAAGATGGATCGTACCAGAGAATAACAAGCTGACTGTGGCAGTAGAGCACACGTCGGTGGAGGAAACAATACGTTTAGGAATATGGGAACAGATAGCGAAGGAAGGTGCCTCCACAACAGACTCATTTTGAAAACAATTAAACCATAAAAGAAGACCGGTTTTGCCTAAGAAAAACCATAGTAGTTCGCACATTTAAAGCTGCCTTCGCCTAAACAAAACCGGTTTTCCCAAAAAAAACCAGAGTAGTGCGTACATCTAAAAACGTCTTCCGCAGAAACAGTCAACGGTAAAACATGACTGGTTTTGCGTACGAGAAACCGCTGAAATACGCACAGTTTAATTGTAGATGGAATTAGTGTGCTTCATTGGATTAAATTCATCCTCATCTTCATTTTCATCATACTTACACAATCTAAAACATGATGTAAGTCAATAAGGAACAAGCAAAACTATGATAATTAATGGATTTATATGTTGGGAATTTCTGATGATTCCAAACAAAACGAACAGAGAATAATGCTCTGTTGCTTTGCACAATGGAAACTAAAATTGTTTGGGAGAACAGAGTTTTATACAAGCACAAAAAAAACTTTGTATTCATTAATAATCTGTCTGATAAAAAAATAAACTTCATTTCACAGAGGGATTTCAGAACTGCTGTTACAAAAGCATCTTCCTCTTAACAGAGGGATTACAACCAAGGAACGTTCTAGTTCCACAACAAAAAAAAATTACTCTATCTCTCCTTACAAATTTACACTGCCGTGTGTACATTTTTACTTCTTACATTCACTGCTATGTGAAAAACTTTCTTGCAACTCTTATGCGCTGCTGTTACGTGCTTTACATTACATCTGTTGATGGACAACTGAAAAACTAAAACAAAACAGGACGTATATGTTTTTACTTGCCATACTCCCGTGAAATAAAAAACAATAAAATTAAAATCTTACCAACGTTTACCAACTAGCAGTAAATTACATTTACTATTTCACTAACAAAACTAGTAGCAAATGAAACTTCTAATTCACATCAAGTCCATTTGTTGCAGGTATGTACATCAACCTTGATTTCAATCAGATCGCATTGCAGAATCGCAATCTGCGGAAGAGAGAAGTGGAGCACGAACATATGGGTGTGATTTGCGATTTGCGATCGGGTCGCATCGCAACATCGCAATCGGCATAAATCATAGGACGTAGCGAAGGGCAACAAGTTATGCATGCGATTTGCGATATGCGATACGATCGCATCGCAAATGTAAACCTGTTTGCAGTCGCTGTCGCTGCACGACAGTTGAAATTAGCATTTCAACACTCCCCTTTAATTTCAACTTTTGGGTTATCAGTCATACTCAGACATTTCCTCAAACACTCGAAACTTTTCTGCCCCAATGGTTTGGTCAGAATATCCGCAACCTGCTCCTGAGTTCTGCAATATTGTAAAATAATGCCTCCATTGCTTACCAATTCCCTGATATAATGAAACCTTGTGTCAATGTGTTTCGTTCTCTTATGAAACACAGTGTTCTTGGATAATGCAATAGCTGAGCTATTATCACAAAAAATCACAGTTTCTTTTGTTTGTTCTTGGTATAAACTCCTTAACATCCTTCTCATCCAAACTGTTTGACATGCTGCTGCTGTAGATGCCACATATTCTGCCTCTGCTATAGACAACGCTACAATAGGTTGTTTTTTAAAAGCCCATGAAATAGCTCCTGAACCCATGTGAAAAACATAATTGGATGTGCTTTTCCGATCATCTACACTTCCAACCCAATCACTATCAATGTATCCAATTAAATCTGAACATTCTGAAGTAGTATATAAAATGCCAAACCTTTTTGTACCTTTAACATACCTTAGAATCATTTTTGTTGTCTGCCAATGTGCTTCTTTTGGCCTCTCCATGAATCTGGAAATTAAACTAACAGCATGCATTATATCCGGCCTAGTTGCAGTCAAATACATGAGGCTGCCAACTATACTCTTGTACAACCTAGGATCAAAATCCATGTTGCTGTCCTCTTTGCTGAGTTTTAATCCCATCACTGTGGGAGTGAGTGCTGCTTTGCTCTCCTGCATATTAAATCTTTCCAACACTTCATTAACATATTTCGCCTGTGAGATAAAAATCTTATTTCCATTTTGTTCTACTTCTATTCCTAAGAAGTATCTCAGCAAATCCATGTCAGTCATTTCAAATTCTTCTTTCGTGACTGTTTTGAAATTCTCAATAAGATAATCATCATTACCTGTGAAAATAACATCATTAACATATAACACAACAATTAGTAATTTACCATCATTTTCTTTAATGTAGAGAGTGGGTTCTTCCTCACACTTTTCAAATCCATTTTCTAGTAGATAGTAATCTATCCGACTGTACCACGCTCTTGGTGCTTGCTTCAGCCCATAAAAATTTTTCTTCAATCTGCACACTTTGTGCTCTTGGCCTTTCTTTTCATACCCTGGAGGTTGTTCAATGTAAACCTCTTCTATTAACACTCCATTTAGGAATGCTGACTTCACGTCCATTTGGTAAACTTTCCACTTGTTTTGTGTTTCTATGGACATCACCGCTCTCACGGTTTCCATTCTTGCAACCGGTGCGAAAGTTTCCTCATAGTCTCTCCCATACTACTGCTTATATCCTTTGACAACAAGTTTTGCCTTGTGTCTTTCTATTTTTCTTTCAACATTACTCTTGGTCTTATAGACCCACTTAACTCCAATGACTTATTTTCCTTTTAGTAGTTCAATCAAATCTCATGTCTTGTTTCTTTCTATGGCATTGATCTCTTCATCCATAGCTTCTATCCATTTTATATCCTTAATTGCATCTTCGAAATGAACAGGATCATCAACATGACATTATAAAGCAAACAAGGAATTCATAACTTTATCATAAATATCACTTAAATTTCTGAATTTCTTACCTCTTTCATTTGGTGTACAAGTGCTTGAAAAAGCACTTGAATTTCCTCCTTGGGATGTGCTTGGAGGAGCACTTTTATTTCTCCTCAAGGGTGTCGCTTGCTGCCCTTGTGTTGATGCTACTGTCTCGAGATGTATTTCAACCATCTCCTCATCATCTTCATTATGAGACAAACAGTTTTTAACATTCACTGTTTTCTCTACGCTTCCATCCCAAGCTTCCTCTTCAATGAACTGAACATATCTGCTCACAAAAAACTTCTTGTTGGATGGGTTATACAACCTGTAAGCTTTGGATTCCTCACTGTATCCAATGAAAATACATTTCTCCCCTTTGTTGTCCAACTTCTTTCTTAGCTGATCTGGAATGTGTGCATAAGCCACACATCCAAAAACTTTCATGTGGGTGACTCCTTGCTTTCTCCCACTCCATGCTTCTTCCGACACTCTATTCATGACTGCTTTTGTAGGACATCTATTCAAAATTTACGCTGCAAAGTGTACAGCTTCAGCCCAATAATCATTTGGCAAATGCTTTGCCTTTAACATACTCCTCGCCATATCCATGATTGTCCTATTCTTCCTTTCGGCTACTCCATTTTGCTGCGGAGTGTACCTAGTGGTAAACTGTTTATGAATTCCATTTTCTCTACAAAAACGTAGAAATTCTTTGGAAATATATTCACCTCCTCTATCAATTCTTAGAACTTTGATATGTAGCCCGCTTTGGTTTTCTACAAGTGCTTTGAAATTTCGAATTTTTTCAAACACTTCACTTTTGTTCTTCAAGAAATAAACCCAAGTTTTTCTAGTAAAATCATCAATGAATGTTAATATATATTGGCTTCCTGAAAGTGATGGAGTTTACATCGGTCCACATATATCTAAGTGAACAATCTCTAAGGGTGCTTTTGCCCTTATGCTTTTCCTAGATGGAAAACTTTCTCTGTCTTGTTTCCCCAAGATACAACCTTCACAAAGGTTGTCCGGTTTCTCTATCAATGGTAATCCTCTTACCATTCCTTTTCTACTCAACAAGTTAAGACGTCCAAAGTTGAGATGTCCAAATCTCAAGTGCCACAACCAATTTTCATCTTTTGGTTCGCTTTGGAAAGCCTCCTATGTAACTGCTGCAATTTCAACTCCATCTTTCAAAACTGCTTTTATCCTGAGAGGAAACATCCTGTTCCTTGTCATTTTCACTTCAGCAATACATAGTTTGCTGGGTTTTCTATCCATGATGGTGCATACATCATTCTAAAAGAAAACATTGTAACCCTTTTGAACAAGTTGTCCAATACTTAAGAGGTTACATCTCATTCCAGGAACATAGTAAACATCTACCATGGTTTTCTTTTCACCTTTCTTTGTTAAGATATTTACCTCTCCTTTTCCCATAACAGGAACTTTACTATCAGTCCCAAGTGTGACTTGTGACTTCACATTCTGATCTAACTTTGAAAACAGGGCTATGTTTCCTGTCATATGGTTACTGCAACCGGAGTCTAGAAATCATATATCATCACTCTTTGTTTCAGCCATATTACAAGCTAACAACAAATTATCTTGGCTGATATTTTCTCTAGTGAAATCTGCACTAGATCTATTATTCATATCATGTCTGCTTCTTCCTACATTCATTTGCATAATGCCCATATTTTTTACAATAATAACATTGGACATTGGATTTATCATACCTTTGTCCTTGAGCATGATGTTGTCCACTTTGTTGGCTGCTGCCTTGGCCTTGGTTCTGATTTGGATTGCTGCCTCTTCCTTGAGCATTTGCTGGACTGTTTCTTCCACCTCTATTTTGGTTTCTACCTCTTCCTCTCTTGTTTCCTTTGCCTTGACCTCTTCCTCTTCCAAAGGACATCTGTGTCTTAAAGGCTTGCTCTAGAAATGAGTTTTCATTTCTACTCAATCTCTGCTCATGTGTTATCAGTGATGCATGTAGTTCATCAACTGAGAAATTTGTGAGATCTTTTGTCTCTTCTATGGTGGTGACAATCACATCGAATCTTGAGGGTAGGACCCTCAATAGTTTCTCCACAATCCTCCTTTCTTCAACAATCTCTCCATGAGATCTTATCTGTGTGACCAGACCAATTACTTGTGTGAAGAATGAGTCAATATTATCTGACTCCTTCATGCATAGATTCTCAAAATCTCTCCTCAACAACTGTAGTTTTGTTGTCTTCACTTTCTCCATGCCTTGATAGGTTGTCTTGAGAGTTTTCCAATCTTCTTTGGATGTCTTGGCTGCTACTATCCTTGGAAACACACTCTCATGCACTGCTTGATATAAGAAGAGGAGGGCTTTAGAATCCTTCTTCTTATAGCTCTTCAACAGTTCTTTCTCTGCCTAAGTCAAGTTATTAAACTCATTTCATCTACTAGTTCTTCAAATCCATCCTCAACAAATTCCCATAAGTCTTGTGAGGCAAGCAGGGCTCTCATGGTTATTGCCCAATAGTCATAGTTTTTCCCATTAAATTGTGGGAGCTGAGTATTAAAAATACCCATGCTAGTGCTGGAGCCAACCATTCTAGCACTCTAAACTATGCTTCAAATACTTGACTGTGTATTTAAAAATCACTGAGTGTCTTCAACAACAACACAAAAAAAAACTTGAGAAATACCTTGGATTTTTCTTGACTGAGTCTTCACTCTGCTGGAGAAGCTGTTGCAGAAAAAAAATCCTTCCTTCAGCTTCTTTGACACCTTCAAAGAGCCTCAACAAGCTCTGATACCATGTTGGAAATTTCTGGTAATTTCAAACAAAAAACTCAACAGAGAATGATGCTCTGTTTTAACATAGGATCTTAACACAGGGAAGCTAAACTTTTTTTATGAGCAGACAGAGTTTTCCACACACATAAAAACTTTGTATTCATAAAAAAAAAAAAAAAAAAAAATCTGTTTCTTCTGGAAATGTTACACTGTTGTGTGTAAAAATTTCTTACATTTACTGTCGTAAAAAAACTCTTACATTGCTTGCTCTGCTGCATGCTTCATATTGCGTTACACATTACATCTTGAAAAAAAATTCATACACCAGCGTTGCTGCGCCTTACATTCAATCCTGCAACAAAAACTTTTTTTTCATTCGCTGCCGCGAGTTTCTCCTTGCATTACCTTAAAAAAAAAAATTACTCATATGCTTTTCACGCTTCTACATACTACATATTAAATTGTATATTTTTTAACAATAAAAAAAATGAATGACCATACTTCCGTGAGTTTTAAAAAATAAAATTAAAAAGGTTTTACCTATATTCTACGAACAAGAGTAAATACCATTAATTACTTCACTGAAACAAACGACGGTCAAACCCAAAACTTCACGCAAGGTTCATGGATCAACGGTGGAGACCTGTACAGCAACTTTAGTTTCAATCGGACGGTGGACAGCCAAGCTTTCAATCGAACGGATATCGCACGATCAATCCAAACGAAATTTACGTCTTGGGGAAAAATGGTTTTCAAAAAAGCTTGTGGACACGCGTCGGCTAGGGTACTATATTGCTACCTTTCGGAGGAAAGCCACCTTTCAGCAAAAATGGTGCGATAAGATTCAACGGTTTTGTGAATTAAATGTAGCACGACAGTTGAAATTAATATTTCAACAAACAAGCAATGTTTGGTTTATATTGTATACTTTAGATATTGAATATTTAATTCACACACTTTGGGGTTTAATTTTCTTTAAAATTAATGTTCAAATGTGATATTATTCAGAGCCTCTTGTGATATTGGTCCTCCACACTTCTATGTCTTTGTCATTTGGACTGAAAGGATACAAAACTAACATGAAAATGTAATGTAATTACTAACTTAATGGCTCCTCTTGCCATACTTATTTTGAAACATGGTTTTGTTATTTGAAAAAGTGATTGTGAATCATATAACATTTATTGAAACCATTTTTTTCAAAGGATTAATATTGGTTTTAATTTCCTAAGTGAAACTATTTATTGAAGTGTTTAGTGTCCTTAGAGTTGCATAGTGAATTTGGATTTCAATTGGTAATGAGAATAGTTCTTTTTTGATGCTATTTATGAATGTGATTTTTCATTATTTAAGGAAAATCTTAAATCATAAACTATTAATGATATCTAAAGGGGTAGACTTTTATTTATGCAAGATGCCTTGGACTCTTGCTTACCTTAATATGTTGACATTTCTTTGTAACATTTGTTGATTCACCAACCATCTTTTTGTTGCCTCTTCCATTTGAATGTTGGTTCATATCTTATTATGGTGAACACTTGTTAGATCCCTTTAGAAACAACTTCAACAGTATGTTGTCATTTGATTTGTATTAACCTTCCGATGCGGGGCTAAGCCTAAGATGGTATCCATACATCCTCCAATACAATGAAGTATACTGGTTTAGACAAGTATGCAGTCGAAGGCTTGAATGTTGTATTAATATCTTGAATAGGGTCGACATATCTTCTATCTTTTTGCAAAAGGAGTTCAACAAGATGCAATGTTGGCCAGCCTGTGTGTTGAGCTAATTTTGAAACGCTCTCTTCTTGGTAGTAGTTCATAGTATGGCATTTTGTGCTTTTTATTGGGTTGTGATTATCTCCTCCAACCTCAAAATGATTCTCCAATCAACAAGTTGGATATTACTAGTTAAAAAGCCAATTATCACATATATTGCATTGAACACACTTGTCTTTGTGTATAAATATGCTATAAAATTGATGCCAATTTTCTCTCAACTTAAAAATTCAATAAAATTAAACCAAAGTAAAAATGAGGTACATGGATCTAAAAACCATCTAGGTTGAAATGTACATAAAAGTATTGTTAACTTCTAAAGCATAATATAGCATATCAATCTAAATTCTTATTGCACCCGTGGGTGCAGACACACACACATATTTCTAGGTTGAAATGTACAAAAAAAATACTATTACTTCTAAAACCTAAAACACAATTGATCATTTCGAAAAAAACTAAATTCTTATTTCAGATAATTAAAAACACATATATATACTTCTTGAATGGATATTTTCACAACTAGGCATAATGTTGATAGTTCTTTTATAATAAACTTTGTGCACCTTTAGATCACATAAGATATCACATCTAGCTTCATCTACATTCTTCTTCCATATGCTACTGACTTAAAGCGTTTCTTTTGCATTTAATAAAATTGCTAGTTAAATCATATATATATATATATATATATATATATATATATATATACATATAGAATTAATGAATGTATCTTATTCTAGCAATTTTTTAGATTTATCGCAGAAATCTACCCAAATACCAACTATAAAATTCATTTAAAAAATTGACTTCATGAATAATAAAAAAATTAAAAAAAATTATTATATTATTTATATATTAATATAATGAAAATACAATATAATATTATTATTTTTAAGCCCAAAAATATATATTTTTTATAAAATTTAAAATTATATTATATGTTAGGCAAATTAAAACATATATAATTGATTTTTTTTTATAGAGAATAAAAAAGAAAGCCCATAGGATATGATTTTGGGCATTGTAGGTTGAATTTAAATGTTATCAAGTAGTTAGTTACAAAGTGAGGGGAAGGGGCACTCAAATCGTCTAATCGGGTGGATGAAGAATTGCTGATGTATCTATTTATATTTTCAAATTATAATTTGAAATAATGTGGGAGTTGAATTTCAGAGTTGCATCGATGTATGTAAAGTGTTTATCTTCGAATGAACCAGAATATGATTATCTCATGTGTTACATTACATAACTATGTAATAAATAATAGTGACTTTAGAAAATAGGAGTATTTTGTATTATTCATATTGTAACATAGATAAAAAAGACTTTTATTTATAACAATGAAAAAGTGTAAGAGTTAACTAAAGATAATTATAACAATCAGAATTCCTATATGAATTTTTACAACTCACAATAATTGACACATCAAGAAAATAAATATTAGATAATATCAATAATAACACTTCTTTAAGTGAAAAGTTGGAAGTAAACACAAAGAAAGACAGTAAAATACCTAAAGGCTTATGAGAAAAACCTAAATGGAGAAAGATGAGACTGCTTAGGTAAACATGGAAGCTAAAACTGTAGACCTCAAAATGATCCATTAAATGGAAGCCGGACTCAATTAGGAAGGACTGAAAATTTGAAAATGAGAGACAAGAAATACTTGGTTAAACTATGAAGTAGAAAACACCATAAAAAAGACAAATTCTAACAATTATTTCATAAATTCTTCAGATACATGTTGTTAAAGAATCAAAATAAAGACTTCAAACATAGATTACCACCATCAACCAATAAAAATCAATAATAAATGTATACATTAAATATCAAAATATCAATAATGAATATATTAATTAAATATCAAAATAGAAAATATACCAAACTCATAAACTTAGTTTGGAAAAAACCAAAATATATAGGACAATTTTCTCACTTAATTTGTTATGACTACAAAAAATGATCAAAACATAGCACAAAACTCTTCAAAATTTTGTTAACACTATCACCACAAACTCATTAGAAAACGAAATACCATCATTGTAATGGACAATATGATAACAAGACAACAACATCCAAATCCAATCTATCAGTTAACTAAACACAACACAGAGAAAACAACTGGAAAAAAACAATAATAAACTGTTACCTAACGGATAAAATGTCATGAATCCATCTTTGCCAATAATTATTTTTAAATGTTGAATAGATTTGTCAATTGAAAACTTTAAAAATAATTGATAAATTAAAAAAAAATATCAATCCATTCTCATGACGTAATGGAGCAATGTGAAAATATTTGTATACATATTTGTATTAGATGCGTTTAGTTATGATTCAATAAAAAAAAAACACTTTCTGCCTCCATAATAAACTCGGATCTGCCAAATTATATGCCATCTGATAAACGTATTTGGATATGAGATGACAACAGATTGACGTAGACAAATGACATAAGCACTTGGTAAACGTAACTGCTTTAAGGCTTTACCCCAGGATTGTTTTCAGGTTACTTAAAGAAACGAAATAGCGCAACATTACTCGCCTTTATTATTATCATTATAATGTAACAGCTAGTACAATCATAGCAGAATTCAGAACATTCATATCATCTGGTTGTTCTGTCTATCCATTAATTTTTCACTAAGCTAGCTTATGCGTTACTACACATAAAAGAACATTATCTTCAGCCTCTTCTCTTCCAGAAGTCTTCACTTTAAATCGCATACATCGGACCTGCAATATGTATGTTCCTTGTAAGTGGACTGGTTTTCCTGATAGAAAAGACCAATGCAAATGATGTACTTTAAAGTTTACTGCAAATAAAGGGAACCCAAGAATGAGACTGATAAAGCATAACATTGATGACAAATTAGGTCCCTATTAAATATCATAAACAGATTTTTGAAGAATCTGATGGATCATTTAAACAAGACAAACCAAAAAGTAAACTGCGGCTGGCATTTCATTTCCAGTAAACTTCTTACCTTAATAGCCGAATGTAATTCCGAAGTTGCATCATAGAAACTAATACGGAGGAGGAGGAGATTTGTAAGAGTAGTGATGTGCAGGTGGTGAGGGATAGACTGGTGGTTTGGGATGGGGAGCGGGGAAGGTAGGTACTGGTTTGGGGGGAGTAGGACTTACTACATGACTCGGGGGAGCAGGACTTATGACATGGGTTGGGGGAGGAGGAGATTTGTATCCGTATGGTTTTTCTGGTGGGGTTGGAGCAGCTTTTGGTGGTTTGGTCACTGGAGAAGGTTTATGGTGCTCGTGGTGCTCATGGTGGGGAGGAACAGGAGTTGACCATGATTTTGGTGGTGAAGGAGGAGGTAGGGGCTTGTGGACTGGAGGAGGCTTGGCATATGGAGCAGGAGTTGGTTTGGGAGGAGGTGGAGATTTGTACTTGTATGGAGGAGAAACTGGCACCGCCTTAGGAGGAGGTTTGCTATGCACGGGCGGTGGCTTCTCCACTACTGGGGGCTTGGGAACGGGTGTGGATGCAGGGGGCGGCTTATAATGTACTGGAGATGGAATGTGAGATGGAGGGGGAGGTGATTTGTAAGGGTATGGTTTCGGAGGTGGGGATTTATAGTATGAGGCAACTGATGGATTTGCAGCACAAATGCTGCCAGCAATGAAAAGCAGGAATAGCTTGGAAATGAATTGAACGTCCATGTTTGCAGGAGAGAAATACCGCGTTGGTATGAAATGATTTCATAGGTCTCGTATTTATAGGTGATCGAGAAGGGCTTCGAGGGAGTGGCGGTGGGAAATCGTAATGTTAATTTCGTTCATTCAAAGCCCGTGGGGTCATCTCACAGTTTAAAGTCAGATATCTCGGCATGATTAGATACCACTCATGGCAGCCCATTACTAAATGACTGTGTATATAATAATAGCTACTTTAACAGTGTCTTGTTTTGTTTGGTTTTCGCATCGACAACAGGGCAGAGTTGAAAATTTCTGGTCTTTTAGTCTCAGTGATACTTGTAAACTATTTTGATTTTAATAATACTCCACAAGTTTCTTTTTGTTCGAATTTTACCGGGTGTTTTGGCAGTGAAAAAAGTATGAGTGAACACATGAATTGCACGGCCAGTGAAATTAATCTTCACAAGGAAGCCGAGATGAGACCAGTGGTTTATGCCCGGGAAGGTTTGAATCTTTGATATTCTGATAATCATTAATTTATTACATTTACATTTTGTTTATTTATTTGATAGAAATAATACAGTATTAATAAATAAAATGAAAAAACAGCGAACGAATTAATAACGTATTAGTTAATATTTAGTCCAAAAAAAACACTTCCGATCAGGACAGAGACAATGGGTCATTTGAAGGCGAAGCAAAGTATATGTTGTGGACATGTAACTAGTGATAGTTCCTATTGCTTATGGTGCAACGTACTACGATTAAAATTTGAATGTTATTAAACTGTGAATTCTTTTTGGGTGCAATGTATTTAGCTTGAAAACCGGAACAATATTTCTAAACTATGCATTTCGCATTTTTCTTCAGGGTGCTATGTGTTGAAAATTGTAATTCCAACTGTGCGTGAGTGTTTCAGCGTGCAGCGATCCCAGCAACCCCAGCAATTCAGCCCAGCGAATTCAGCGATCAGCTGATATCGCATCGGCATATAGCATCGGCGAAATAGAAGTGGTGCTTTATAAAGTTGTTTTTACCATTTGCGATGAGCCGGACCCGATGAAGGAATTAATTCCCTTTTAATAAATTATCGCGTCCATATTATTTTCGCTATCGGCGAAAACCAAGTGTGCAGTCTCTTTCCCATGCGATAAGCTCTCACCCGATATTGTGGACCCGACTGCTGCTCAACATTTTGCTTAAAGATATTTCGGGTCCGCCAGTGGGTTGTTTTATTTTCTTTATATAAATTACAGCCATATATTATAATATATATATCGGGCATGTGGTGATCGGGATTTCGCAATCCGCAGAAACAATGGGTACACATATGTGTGGCATGCGATAAAGCCTGGACCCGATATAGTTCCAAAAGCATATTTTATAATGGGTGAAGTAAAAGCCTGGGAAAGGGAAAGGATTTTTGACGTGAAGTGTAAGTCTTCCTACCGCCATTTATCTCAGTAAGACAGTAAATGATATTTACTGTGGTTGGTATGGTGAAGTTTTAATTCTTCCTGAGCGGGAGTATGGGCATGGAAAAATATCAGTGAAAGCATTTAATTTTCACTGTCTTCTTTTTACGGAAGTATGGGATGTAAGTCCTCCCTCTGGTAAGTCATATGATAATGATATTGTGAAATATGCACAGCAGTGCCAAGTATGAATGTAATAGAAATACGCACAGCAGTGCGAAGCATAAGTGAGAGCAATGGAGAAATAAGCACAACAGTGTGAAGCAAAGAGAGAAGGGAATGCACAGGAGTGTGCATGAATATTTTTATGGGTTGAAATGTTTGATGAGAAAATGGTAAAACGCAGCAGCAGCGTAAAAACCTTTTCTTGGGTAATGTAAGAATTGTAAAAAGGAATGCACAGAGAAGCAGTGAAGTGAATGAAGAAAACCAGGGGCAGTTTTGGTTTCAAAACCATGAATAGTTTCACACAGCAGTGAAAAGGTAAATCTGTAAATCCCTGTAATTTTTGTTTTCACACAGCAGTGAATGTAAATGAAATATTTACACACAGTGGTGTAAAATTTCAAAGTTGGCAGAGTAATCTCTGTTGTAATGTTTTGGTGAATCCCTCTGAGTGAAAGAGGATGAATGTAATGTTTTGATGAATCCCTCTAAGTGAAAGAGGATGAATATGTCTTAGTAATTTCTCAGGTGAATCCCTCTGAGTGAAAGAGGATGAATGTAATGTTTTGTAAATCCCTCTCAGCAAAGAGGATGAATGTATATCAGTCATTTTATTTTAATGAATAGAGATCTTTTATGGTGGTGAAATACTCTGTTCTCAGCTATTTTTTTAAAAAGGGTCCTCTATGCAAAAAGATCCTGGAGCAAAGGTAACAGAGCATTTGCTCTGTGGTGTTTGTTTGATTGTCTGGTTTTGGTATTTTCCCATCCCATTGCAAAAAATACCCAACACTATGTACTTGACTGAAATTTCAATGTAATTACATTCGTAGCAAATGGTAAATTGAGTTACTTGTTACTTTAAATTTTGCAATTTATAGTTGCTCTCGGGTCAAAGCTCTCGGGTCCCTTTGAGCCGCCTTAATCAGGTTTGAATGCTTGTGACAATACAATTCTTTTACTTGAAGTTTTCAATAGATTATTATTAGAGCCTTGTATCAACTGAATGCTTTTAAAAAATAGATTGTCCTCTTTAAAGTTTAGTGGACAGCTTTAAACTGTGTGCACATATCAAATTTTATCAAGCTGCATATGGTGTGACCTAATAGAACTTTTGAATGATGTAATAGTTTATTAATCTATGTATTATAATTTTAAAATTAAACTTATTTAAAATTTAAATTTATTATAATATAATATTTGTTTAAATTTTCAATATTAATTATTATTTTTTAATATAATAATTAGAAAATTAAAATTATAGAATGAAAGGAAAAAAGTCTATTTTATTTATTTAGTGTATTAATAAGCATTTAAATTATTAAATGATGTATTTTGTCTATCATTTATTTTATTTATTTAGTGTATTTATAAGCATTTAAATTATTAAATGATGTATTTTGTCTATCATTTATTAGATTTATGGAAGAAAATCTAAGGATTATTTATTATTAAAAGTTAGATATTTTTTAAGTTTAAATAAATTAAAAATAATTTATGATATTATTTATATATTTAAATCTCAGTTCTTTATCTTGTCCGTTAGTTTGAAACACTTTAAACTATATCTCTCCCAATTATAGTTTATCACCAAAAACATATTTTCATTAATACAAATTTTTTAAAAATCCTAAATTAAAATAAAAAATTTAAAAAAAAATTGTTAAAATGCGAAAATATAAAATTTTAAAGTGGAATAATTTTATATTATAGAATGCACTCTATACATTAAAAAGAGAGACCAGAGGAAATTTTATCGTTGTTTGTTGAATTTATATGGTGTAATGTAATGTCAGCGTAACGGACACTCAAATCCTATCTTATCGGGTGGGTGAAGAATGGTGAAGTATCGGTTTACATTTTTCAAATTACAATTTGAAATAATTTCGAAGATGAAACGGTTCAATATTTGGTAAAGGAGTTGTCTATAATGAGACTTTTTGGAGATTCAGGTGACGGAATACGGCGAAAGAAATGAGGTTAAATCTTGATTTTTAGCAGTTAAAATGGCTTTTTAATTGCATATTTGGATTCAGCACCCTGAAAAACCCCTGGGAGCCATTGATTGTGCAGAAACTAGCTATCAAACTTGGGATTTCAATGAATTGCTGCCGGATTTTGACCACAGAAATCCGCCGGAAAAACTTTCAAAAAGTCCCGTTATAGACTACTACATTTGGTAAAGGAGTTGTCTATAATGGGACTTTTTGGAGATTCCGGTGACGGAATACGGCGAAAGAAATGAGGTTAAATCTTGATTTTTAGCAGTTAAAATGGTTTTTTAATTGCATATTTGGATTCATCACCCTGAAAAACCCCTGGGAGCCATTGATTGTGCAGAAACTAGCTATCAAACTTGGGATTTCAATGAATTGCTGCCGGATTTTGACTAGAGAAATCCGCCGGAAAAACTTTCAAAAAGTCGCGTTATAGACTACTACATTTGGTAAAGGAGTTGTCTATAATGGGACTTTTTGGAGATTCCGGTGACGGAATACGGCGAAAGAAATGAGGTTAAATCTTGATTTTTAGCAGTTAAAATGGTTTTTTAATTGCATATTTGGATTCAGCACCCTCAAAAACCCCTGGGAGCCATTGATTGTGTAGAAACTAGCTATCAAACTTGGGATTTCAATGAATTACTGCCGGATTTTGACCAGAGAAATCCGCAGGAAAAACTTTCAAAAAGTCGCGTTATATAGTACTACATTTGGTAAAGGAGTTGTCTATAATGGGACTTTTTGGAGATTCCGGTGACGGAATACTGCGAAAGAAATGAGGTTAAATCTTGATTTTTAGCAGTTAAAATGGTTTTTTAATTGCATATTTGGATTCAGCGCCCTGAAAAACCCCTGAGAGCTATTGATTGTGCAGAAACTAAATATAATATGATTACCTCCATTAATCGGGCGACTTTGGAAAAAAAGAGCATGTGCCATACAAATATGATCAATTACTTTAGTTAATTCCCCTCACGTCAGGTCACCGTCAAAGTGGAAATATAATCAAAGCTTATCAATTACTTTTTAGTACTTTCATTAAATTCCCCTCACGTCACTGTCAAAGTGGAAATCGAGAGTATTAATAAAGAAAATATATATATTTTTATGTTTTCATAAAGGATGTCATATGAATAAAATATTATTTAATATACAAAATGAGAAAGTAGTATTGATAACAACGCTATCATGTATCTAAGAAAATCGTGAAGCATGTAATATGAATAAAATAATATCTAATATACAAAATGAAAAAGTAGCAAGTGAATTATTAAGGGAGTAGTTTTTAATTATGTTTTTGGGAATTTTGGTGGATTTATATTATGTAATATATAAAATGAAAAATAGTAAATGAATTATTAAGAGTAGTTTTTAAGTATATTTTTGAGAGTTTTTGGTGGATTTATGGTTGGAATGAAAAGGAAAAATTTTGGGATCAAATCGTGATTTGTGTATTTGAAAGGATTTTGATTATATATATGGATTCAGCACCCTCAAAAACTTAAGGATATTTGGATGGTGAAAAATTAATTTGTGATTTCAATGAATTAACTTGTAATTTAACAAATTAGACATGAACACTTTCCAAAAAATGGCACTTAAAGACTACTTGATTATGAAATGAGTGAATAGTGATCACTATTTACTACTTCCATGTGGGAGTCTAAATTTACTAGATAGATGTCTTCCTATATTCCCAACAAACATTGTCCCTTTAATTGTGAAAAATTATGTTAACTTGTGATTTCAATAAATCCTTATCAAACTGTATACAAATTAAACCAAAAAATATCACTTAAGAACTATTCGATCATGAGGTAAGTGTATCACTTAAGAACTACTCGATTATGAAGTAAGTGCATCACTTCACAACTACTCGATTATGAAGTAAGTGAATAGTGATTAATATTTACTACTTCCATGTGATAGTATGAATTTATGGCAAGCCTTATTTATCATGCTCTCAAGCCATAAATGCCTGCGAGTTGCATAATGTACTTGTTTCGATCTAGCGGTGGACATATAGTGGCTCCACGCATTTATGGCTCGATGGCTCCATGCATTTGTGGTTGGATAGCATGGTAAAAGAGTTGTCTTTAGTCCGACTTTTTGGACTTAATTTGAGGTCAAATCTTGATTTGTTGAGGTCAAATCTTGTTTTGTGTTATTTAAACTAGTTTTTAATTGTATATATGGACCCTCAAAAACCTTTGGGGCACTTATATTGTGCAGGTGTTACTTATCAAACTTGTGATTTCTCTAAATTCTTGTGGGATTTTAGAAACATTAAACCCCAAAAACCCAAAAAAAAAACTTCCAAAAAATCACACTAAAAACAATTAACATGGTAAATAAATCAAACCTAAATTTACTAGATAGATATTCTCAAGCATTCTCAAAAAATATTGTCAGTGGCTTCCATCCATCAAAATCGCTTTCAGTCGATGAAATATATAAATTATATTATTCAAGGCTATCTGTATCTTACTGATTTGAAATGGGGCAATAAAGGCTTCTTATCAAGCTTACAAGAACCCCTCCCACTCCAAACCTTATATATTCCCAAGATCTAGCTTATGCTTGACAATTGCGGAATTAAAGGACTTGAAATAGGTGTATGTCTTTGTTTGCCTTTAACTGTTAAGTACTTTTGTTCATTTGCTTAAAATGATATGAAATGCATATAACAATAAATAAAGCAACAAATAAGCAAACCACAAAATACAACAATATAATATGGAGTTCACCCTGATATCTTGGGCTACGTCTCCTTGAGCTCTAACCAACTTAACTAGGCTCTCTCGGATTATGGTAATTTTTTTTTTACAAGTTCCACACTCAACTCCATTGGTTTACAACTGAACCTATGGGTTTAGAATACCATCTTACCCGTGGCTGTCCTCACTCTACAGACAGATCTAGGCTTCTCTGGACTTGACTCCTTCAGTCAGTGCTCTGAGCTTCTTGAGCTTCTGGCTTCTATGACTCCCTCAAAGTTCTTTCACTGTCTCTGGAAGTCCTTTTTCTGTCTTCAGCACACTCTAGACACCAACAACAACTTTATCATTTGATCTCTTTGCTATTCTGCAGCTTCACTAGAACATCATGGCTCTTAGAAGTTTGCTTTGAGCTCTTTGGCTCTGAGGCTCTGCCTCCAACCTCTGGTGGCTATGCCTCTGTCAATCACTCTGGCTCTGTGGCTCTAGTGCTCTCGGCTCTCTGGCTCTTGGCTCTCACGAGATTTTGGGTTCGCTTGACCTCTAAGCAACCCTATGTTAATTCTTCTCTCTGTGTTATCTCTCAGCCTCTACGTGCATTCTCAACAATCTTCAACCTCTTTGTCAATTGAGCTCCTTGTGGTCTTATAACGCATTGGTTATAGTCCTTCATCATTGAAAAACTCGACTGTTTCATCACAAGAATCCATTTACAAATGGAAAAGAATAGGCAGGTAGGAAACTCGGTCGTTTTGCCTTCCTCTGACCGAAATAGCCAAATAACGAAATACACAAGAAAACGCATGCAAAACACATTATGGGCCTTTTAGCCAGACTTCAAATAATATGCAATCACATTTATATTCCCATCAGGTCCGCCTTTGGTCACAATATCGCAATCACATTGTTGCATGGTAAAAAATACACAAAAAAAATTTGAAATTCTGCATTTCAAATCATATACAGTTGCATGTATAATCCCTTTCGGGTTCACGCTTTATCACATATTACTATCGCATGGTGTAGGCCAAAACAACCCAATACACGGGAAATACATAGAAATTCTGTAATTCTGTATTTCAAAATTTATGAAATCACGTCCATAATTCCCATTAGGTTCACCTTTTATCGGCATATTGCAAGTCACATATTGCAATGTGCATTGGACCTTTGTATCGGGGATCACCTATCACCGATATCAGCGCATTGCATATCGCCTGTCGGCACTATCGCATATCGGCGCCATCGCTGATCGCATATCGACATATCATAGTGCATTGGCCCTGGTATCAGTGGTTCGCCGATCACCGATCGCCGATCAGCCCATTGGCACATCGTCATATCGTAATATCGCTTATCGACGGTCGCTGCTTCCATGATCCGCAACCCTTAAGCTTACTTGATCAACGATCTTCGATCAGATCCTGACCGTTGATTTATCGTTTAATCCAACGGTTGACAACACTCATCGCAATCGGCCCATCGCAAGTCTTCATGCCTTTGGTTAAGTCCTTCCCTTTGGCATTTGCGATGCGATTTTTTCATATAAGGCCTTAAGCCCATTTTTATAAGAAATGCCTCCTTTTCTAAGGATAATGGGCAATCTTCTTTTTGCGATAAATTCTTCATCCGAAGTCCATTTTATCCCATTCAAACTGCATTATATCTAGACCGAAGAGATCTATGTAATGGGACTATTTCCAAGATCATCCCTGGACTTTAATTTTCCTTTGTGAAGAACATTTTTAGACTTAGAAGTCTATTCTAGATCCATTTTGGATCACAACTTCCCATTAAAAAGAACTTTTGGTCTCCAAAAGTTTGATATACTGATCTGAACAGTAGATGAGAGTACAACACCCTCTTCTTTCAGCCTTCATACACTTGCCTGCATGTCTAGTGCCTCTGAACCAAAACCTTTGAACACTCCCTTCCTAGATGTGCTTGTTCTCCTGAGAAGAATTGTCTTCCTCGACTTCCTGCAAAACTCCTGCTGAGAAGGTTACATAAAGTCATTTGAACTCCTCTACCTTGATCATTGATCCAAGGTGGCTCAAACCAATGTAAAGTTACATCTGTTTCACAAAATTTTCATTTGTACCTGTTTGACATACTGTCAACAACAACTGTTAACAACAACAGGATTACAGACAACAACTGGATGGCCTAAACTCCTGCTTCAATAGAAGAAACAGATTTCACATCTTGTTAACACCTCCATGTTTTTACATTTGCATACAAATGATTGACTAGATAACAAGCCAACAAAACATGCCCTTAAAACAATTGACCCTTCAAGTCAAGCATGTAGAAAAGATCTCAAGGATTCTTTTCAAAAGATGAAACACTTCATCATTATCTCCATCTTGGAGACCAAATCAACTTTTCCCAAGTCAATATTAACATTACATGCATGCCAAAGTCATCAACCCTTCAAGTTAATCGCACATACATGTTTAAATACAATGAAATCATCAACGTCCCTATGTTCATGCATATCAAGCTTATGCATGCATTTCATCTTTCAACTTTTGCTTAAGCACACTGCGCTTTTGAAGCTGAGTTGAACATAATGTTGCAGTAATAAAGTGAGTCTCCTACTCAACTTTTTCCATTCACCTTCTTGGTAAAAACCTGCAACTTGCATTCCATTAACAAAGAAATGCAAATAGATGTGTTATATCAATAGGCATGCAATCTTAATTGGATAAGAACTCTAACCATTTCTTACCAATCCATTTCAAAGGTCCTTCCTTTGTTTGCACATCAACAGCAACATGTGATTCATCTTGAAACACATCATTCATGGAATCTTTCTTCCATTCCTGCCATTCTCTCTTTCCACCCTCTTCAAGTTTTGTGGAAGCATTGTTGGATTCAGAGTCCAACATTTTGCAGCAACATGTCCTTGCTTATGGGAGTAAGTGCAACACATGTGCATCTTCTTGACATCATGATTTGCCTTGTCTAATGGACCTTTGGCTATTTGCTTCTTTTCCTTCAAAAGTTTCCTGTATGTGGCCATTCTCTTCCAACATTTAGAAACATTATGGTTATCCAACCACAAAGGAACATGCAATTCTTTTCCCATGCTTATATGGAAATTTACCATGTTGAACATAATCAAAAGGAATATAGTTAGAACCAGATTTATACCTTTCTCTTTCACCTCTATTGCCTTCATGAGGAGGTGAATTAAATGAAAAATTAGCTCCCTTTGGAACACCATCAACCTCTTCAATGGTTTCAAAGTTCCCACAACTCTCTGGTTCAAGTGTATGCTGATGAACACCTGCATCTTGCAATTGATGTTCCAAGCTATTGCACATTCTCCATGAATATAATCTTCACACTCTTGAGGTAGAAGACTTGTAATGAAACTCCTTCTTCGAACTGTTTCAATTGTCTTCATGGTAGCTTTGGAACTTTCTCCATAAGACTATCCATAGCCAAGATCCAAATACTTAGGTCTTTCCTCAACCATTATTGGCTCAACAATACCCTATGCATGTTTTCCCAAGCCTTTTCCTTCATAGCCCATCTTGGAAATTAACTTGGAACCTATGCCTCTGGTATGTTTTTCAAAAGAACCAATATAATCATTCTTAGAAGAATTTGAAGAACAACAGGAATTATTTACCTCTTCTTCAAGCTGATACTTGACTAGGGCTTCTTTGGAAATAAAGAGTTGTGTCTCCAACTCATGCATCCTTTCCAGGTTCCTATTTGCAATATGAAGTTGCCTCTCCATTTCCTGCAATTTGTCAGAAAGCAACTGCTGCTCTTCCTTCATGGAATTCAACTGCTCTCTAAGTATGATGCTCTTCCTTCCATCCTCATACATTTCTCTCACCATATCCATCATGATGAACAAGTCTTGCTTTATGTCTTCATCAAAGACTCTTGTGAAGAAAGAAGAATTTGAGGACTCACTTGTAGAAGTATTCATTATCAAAATGAACAAAAGAACTTCAAACAAAATTAACAAAAATATTATTCAAGAAACCTTTTGCAACAAACCTCTTATGCTTCAAGGATTGCTTTGAGGTCCTTTGTGATAAGAAGAATTCCTTCAGCCCTTCTTCCTTCTTGTCCTCTCCTGGACTTAGCTAACAATAGCTTTCCCTGAACCTTTGCAAACTCAAACAATAGTCAGTTTACAAACAATCAAACAGTCAATCCTTGACTATTTAAACACCTTTCAAGTTAAATAAAAATATAGATTTCTTTGTCAATCAAGCATTCTGATATGATACCACTTGATTTGATACCACTTGCATCATGTTGCCATCTACTCTGGTATAACTAGTTTTGATATCACCTTCTTTGAAGGTGGGATTAATTAACCTTTGATTTGATATAACTGATCTGATACCACCTAATCTGAAATGGGGCACTTAAGGCTTCTTTTCAAGCTTACAAGAACCTCCCCCACTCCAAAGCTTATATATTCCCAAGATCTAGCTTATGCTTGACAATTGCAGGATTAAAGGACTTGAAATAGGTGTATGTCTTTATTTGCCTTTAACTATTAAGTACTTTTGTTAATTTGCTTAAACTGATATGAAATGCTAATATAACAATAAATAAAGTAGCAAATAACCAAACCACAAAAGACAACAATATAATATGGAGTTCACCCTGATACCTTGGGCTACGTCTCCTTGAGTTGTAATCGACTCGACTAGGCTCTCTGGGATTATGTTAATCTTTATTTTGCAAGTTCCACACTCAACTCCATTAGTTTACAACTGAACCTATGGGTTTAGAATACCATCTTACCCTTGGTTGTCCTCACTCTGCAGACAGATCTAGGCTTCTTTAGACTTGAATCCTTCAGTCAGTGCTCTGAGCTTCTTGAGCTTCTGGCTTCTCTGACTCCCTCAGAGTTCTTTCATTGTCTCTGGAACTCCTTCTTCTTTCTTCAGCACACTTTAGACACCGGCAATAGCTTGATCATTCGATCTCTTTGTTGTTCTGCAACTTCACTACAACATCATGGCTCTTAGAAGTTTGCTTTGAGCTCTTTGGCTCTGAGGCTCTGCCTCCAACCTCTAGCGGCTATGCCTCTATCAAGCACTTTGGCTCTATCGCTCTGGTGCTCTCGGCTCTCTGGCTCTTGGCTCTGGCTCTTGGCTCGCACGAGCTTTTGGGTTTGCTTGACCTCCAAGCAACCCTCTGTCAATTCTGCTCTCTGTGTTATCTCTTGGCCTCTATGCACATTCTCAGCAACCTTTAGCCTCTTTTTCAATTGAGCTCTCTATGCTCTTCTAACACATTGATTACAGTCCTTCATCATTGAAGAAATCGACTATTTCATCACAAGAATCCATTTACAAATGGAAAAGAATAGGCAGGAAGGAAACCCGTCATTTTTCCTTCCTCTGGCTGAAATAGCCAAATAACGAAATACACAGGAAAACGCATGCAAAACACATCATGGGCCTTTTAGCCAGACTTCAAATAATATGCAATCACATTTATATTCCCATTGGGTCCGCCTTTGGTCACAATATCGCAATCGCATTGTCGCATGGTCAAAAACCAAAATACATGGGAATACACAGAAAACTTGAAATTCCGGATTTTAAATGATATACAGTCGCATCTATAATCCCTTTCGGGTCTGCACTTTATCGCATATCGCTATCGCATTGCGTAGGCAAAAACAACCCAATACAAGGGAAATACATAGAAATCCCATAATTCCGGATTTCAAAATTTAAGAAATCACGTCCATAATTCCCGTTGGGTCTGTCTTTTATCCGCATATCTCAAGTCACATATTGCAATGTGCATTAGCCCTTTGTATCGGGGATGACTGATCGTCGATTGCAGATTGCCGATATCAGTGCATCGCATATCGCCTGTCGGCACTGTCGCATATCGGCGACATCGCTGATCGCATATCAGCATATCGCAGTGCATTGGCACTGGTATTGGGGGTTCACAGATTGTTGATCGCTGATATCACCGATCTGCCTATTGGGACATTGGCATATCGCAATATCACTTATCGGCAGTCGCTGCTTCCATGATCCGCAATCTTTAAGCTTCCTCGATCAACGATCTCCGATCAGATCCTGACTGTTGATTTCTCGTTTAATCCGACGGCTGACAATGCTCATCGCAATCGGCCCATCGCAAGTCTTCACGCCTTTGGTTATGTCCTTCCCTTTGGCATTTGCGATGCAATTTTTGTAAATAAGGCCTTAAGCCCATTTTTATAAGAAATGCCTCATTTTCTAAGGATAATAGGCAATCTTCTTTTTGCGATAACTTCTTCATTTGAAGTCCATTTTAGCCCATTCAAATTGCATTAGATTTAGGTTGAATAGATCTATGCAATGAGACTATTTCTAATAGAATCCCTTGACTTTTATTTTCCTCTGTGAGGAACATTTTTAGACTTAGAAATCTATTCTAGATCCATTTTGGATCACTTACAATGTGCGTTTTCACAACATTAAAAATTCAATTTGCACACTGCCCAAAGTGACACAGCTCTACCTTTAGTCAAGCTTTCCATTTGTCCAGTACACATAGGCACTTAAAATACCCGAAAATCATGACAGTGAATGGTCTGTCAACCATCTTCTATAGTTCAATTCAGATGAATTTCAAAGAAACTGGATTTCCCATGCTATAATGAGAATCTAAGAGCTTCACACTGACAAATCTCCTTCTTTCTCCTATTTTCCATTAAAATAATTATGAAACATGATTGTAATTTCAATTTCAGTAAATTTCTAATCCTTGAAATAGAAATGGTTAGAACTTTACATTTTCTAACTATAGTTTCTAATCCTTGAAATATAAATACTTAGAAGCTTGCATCTTATTTAAGGTGAAAAGTTATATAGGCATAATTGGAATATAATTGAATATCACATGTAAGCATAGATTCTCATGGGTCATAGTGGAAGATAAGTATTTGTATTTTAGTAATTGTAATATCCAATGACACACTAACAATTATTTTACAAAGTTTTAATATTATTGTCAATTTTTACTTTTGTATTACTTGAAGTGTTACAATTATTAGGCTGCAAAGCTAGAACATATGATGTTAATTATTAATTTAAAGAATTTGATCAATTTTAAAAGAACTGAAGAATTAGCTAAGAAAACTCCTGAAACAGTTACCAGCAGTTTTCCCAACTTTCCCTTGAAAAAGAGGAATGACATAGCCTTGGGGGTTGGGGAAAAAACTGTCAGAGAGAGGATGTTGTTGTGAATGGTTTCTTCCTGGAGCTAGAAAAACTATCCAATGGGAACAAGACCTTGGATAACAACTGGAAGATACAAGACTTGAGGCTGGACATAGTCCAGATGCCTAGGGTACCAAGCTGTTTTAGCTACTATCAAGAGTTGGAAGAGCTCGGAGGGGGATTCTGGACGTAATTTCCAAATCCATGGTTGGGTGGTGAGACTTTCTAGGTAGAGAAAATACATGCATACTTACAAGTAAAGCAGGAAACAGATAAATATCAATTCTATGTTTATTAAACATCAATAGGAAAAAGGTTTGTCACTTTATTTTAGTAAATGCACAGGTTAACCTACTAACGAATGAATAATATGATTCTGTCAGTAGAAAATTTTTAGATTATCAATTCTTTTATAATTTCAATATTGTTAGTTAGTTATACATATCATTGCATCAAGAAAATAAGGTAATGAAATTTATTCTCACCTTATGAAATTAAAGTTAGTTATACATATCATTGCATCAAGAAAATAAGGCAATGAAATTTATTCTCACCTTCTGAAATGAGAGATAACAGTTGTTTCAAGCCTTAAGCAAAAGAACAAGACCAATTTCCGTAACTCATATTATGTCCTAACTACTATTTATTGTACAGAAGACTTTATTAGCCTATAGAATTGCTTCGACCTGTAACTGTAACTCGGTCGATCTATGAACAATAATATGCTTTCCCTTCAACCATCATTAATAAAAACAAACATATGGAAATGGGATTCACATTCAACAGACAATATATAACAGTAACTATTTGAAGTACTTATCGGTTTCTTATAGGAACTATTCAATACCTAAGTTAAAAGAAATAACCCGTTACAGTAAAGAACAATAACCTAGAATCATGACCGCGGAAAAAGAAATAAAATCAAATATTTTAATAATGAACCCAACATAATAGCTATGCATTTTATAAATGCTTGGTGTTTAGACCCATATTGGGAAAACCCTGACAACAAAGCCGTTTAAAAAAAGAGAAGAACAGAGTAATTGTATTTAAAACAGTATAACAATTTACAACAAAGTATTGAACCCTTTGTTAAGTGATATACATAAATTTCATAAAGCCAAAACAACAGTGTATTTATCGGGCTCAAGCTAGGGCGCATCTGTTCCCCATCATTCTAATCTACAATAACCCTAAGATTTATGTATCTTTTGGGCAGCCTTAATACTTTGGCCGACGAATCACCAAACATATCAATATAAAGAAAAATCTAACAATCTATCAATCCTCCACCTAAATCTGAGATTGCCTTTGGGAACTCATCCAACAACCGGAGAGGAACCAACTTGTACGCGAAGTCAGAAACCATGGTCAGGGCGCAGCTTCACTCCAAGGAACGTTCTCTAAGTTTATACACATGAAACTCACGATAGAGCATACCTGCAGATGGTTACAATGTTAGAATAAGCCTTAGCACAATCAAAGGGCACTAAGAAATAAATACGAATTCTGAAGAATGATCTTACCTCGAGATGAAGTTGCCAAACAGTAATCGGCAGGCCACACCTAAAATTGACAGGTCTTTATATCAAACCCTTATGAAACTAGAAGGAACCTTGTATGGAAACCACGCAAGTCTGTCTACATTACCTTGGGTTTGGAGAGCGAATCCATGACGCATTTCTCCAGCACCATGAACCGACTATCGAATAATCTACCTATGCAGGAGTTAAATAAGAGGTTTCAGGGAATTACTTAAGTGTCACGTGAAAGAATAGAATAACAGACAGAGCGAAATTGAAAGCGTATGCTCGTTTGCATGTTCCTGTGTGATCATGGAGGGCATTTTCCGCCATTCCACCTTCCAAGCACCTGAAACTTCAAAGCCATTTCTCACCCACCTTGGCACAGCCAAATGAACCTCACATTACCGAGAAAGGAATTAACTTACCACCTTTAATCCCAATTCGATAAGACCTTAGATCTGCCTAGATCCAACGGTGGAGTGTCTACCAAATGCAAGGGTTCGAGACCCTTTTGAGTAACCAGACTAAATGACATTAATGTAGGACTGTGTGGCCAACGAAGAGAGGGACTATGGTGATAGGAAAGAGCCTCGGGGCTCTCCTACCTTAATGGAGGGGCGCCATTCCATGGTAAGCCTGCTCAAGCGGTGTTAATGTAGGTTACATGGAGGTACAACTTGGAGTTAAAGTGTAACTGCGGTATTATCCAATGTCAACATTAACATTACATGCAAATAAAATGTGTAGTAACCCTTTAATGAACCCTTTAATATGCGCTTGGAGCTTTGACATAGAGTTAAATCATTTAGTGGTAGGACATTTCAATTAAAATAAATAACTTACATTTTCGTTGATTTTTTTTTGGGGTTTAGGATGTTATAGTTATATACTAGTTATTTATTGATCTAATGTCAAAATTTAATTTATTATACTTTATATTATTAATTTTTTATTTTGATATAATTTTAAAATTATTATTTATTATTAAGGAAATTATTTAAAATTTAAAAAGATAAATTATTATGTTTCTTTTTATTATGGGAATGGGAAATTGGGTTTGTTTTGTATTAACATGATACAGAGTAGAAATTGTTGTCACTATAACTTTTAGGTGTTATGTATGTTCTTTTGGAAAATACTAGTAAATCGCAGGGATTTGAATCTCAAATCTCTTGGTACATAATAGTTCATTTTCATGGTCATGCCCAATTAAGGTGCCCCTAAGACTATTATTTTTTAATAAAATTTATTCATTATTTTATAAATTAAAAATGATAAAAAATAACATTCTCATTAATGTTATTATAATAAAAAATAATTATAATAAGTTATTTGAAAAATTAATTTTAATTAAAAAATATTAATTATAAGTTAAAAGATTAAAATAAATTTAAATGTTGTCATTTGTGCGAGGAAAATATAAACAAACATACTTATGGGAAAACAACAAATTATCATAAAATTTATAATAAAATAACACATCAGTGTAAGAAGGAGTTTTTTCAGACTTCACAAACTGAAAAAGAAATTATAAAAAATGAAAGATATTTTATTTTGAATATAAGATTACCATAATTTATTATTCATCTCATTATAAGTTGATAGCCAATTTAGGAGAAGTTTTACCATTTTGAAAATACAAAGTGTTTCTAAGCACAACTCACTTTCAATATGTAATATTTAATTTTAGATAGATAAAATGAACAAGAGACCATGAATAGAAAGTGTCCTATATAGGAGATCGATGTCCCCACATTGGTATATCAATGCCAATGTGATCTTTTTTCCATGAGGGATGGGTACTACATCATGGATAAGGGAGAAATTGAGGTATTTATGCTTTAAATTAGGTAATTGAGCTAATGGGCCATGGTTAAGGCCTTGCACAACAACAAGGATACTTTAGCATGGATATTTGGTCTGAAAATGGGACACATATGCTATCAAGGGTTTTTGCATAATAGGGATGGTTCTCAAGGCCCTTAACATAATCAAATGAGGAAAATAAACACCTTATGATGACTCAAACTACAACATAGTTGCTTTAGTGGTGATATTGGCCTCCATGTAGAATATTCTACATGGGTAACGTTATGATGCCTTTCATGCTAGGAATGAGTCTTAAGTTATTAGGCATGATCAAGGGAGGAATATAATGTGACTCATCCCTATATGAAACATTTAGGGATCAAGGGTCGTAAGTGACACCAACAACCACATAACATGGCCTCTATAGGGGATCATTATAATCCAGCTAAGATATGGATGGAATTACAACATTTTGTTCATTAAGGATGAGTGTTGTGGCCTTAACCATGGCTGTGGGATAAATCCATCGAATTAGAATCTAGATGATGATTCTCGGAGTAATGAGTAATGATCAAGGCCTTAAACTATAACATGAGCCTTCTTAAAGCGTTATTTTTCTATTAATGGACAAATCATAGTTTCAAATGTATTAATACAAAATATTATTGAATGTAGGAGAACAATTAGAGAATGGGATAAGACATTCAAAAAAGGATATAAAAGAAAAATGGAAAATAGCATCCTAGGATTATTCTAGTAGTAAACCCTATAAAGAAATCCTCATAGATTAAATAATTGCAATTATTATCATATATAAGCTTAGACATTATCAAATTCTAGGCTACATGGTTGTGCCAAAACATTTTATTAAAATAATAATACAATGAATGAATGGCAATGAGTTTTGGTGGCAATGTCACTAAGTTAAGCATAGTACAAAAGAATAACATAAACATGTAGAAATAGATGACATGCCTTAAAATGTCATGCGAAGATTTCCATTAGTGAAAATCACAACCCAAGAAAAAGCACAAAATGCCATATTATGGACTACTACCAAGAAGAGAGTGTTTCAAAATTAGCTCAACACATAGGCTAGCCAACATTGCATCTTGTTGAACTCCTTTTGTAAAATGACAGAAGGTATGTTGACCCTATTTAAGAGATTAATACAACATTAAAGCCTTCGACTACCTATTTTTCTGAACGAGTATACTTCATTGTACTGGAGTATGCATGGATACCATCTTAAGCTTAGTCCCACATAAAAAGATTGATACAAATAAAATGAAAACACACTATTGAAAATGCTTCTAAAGGGATCTAACTAGTTTTCACCATAATAAGATATGAACCAACATTCAAATCGAATAGCCAACAAAAACTTGGCTGGTGAATCAAAAAATTTTACAAAGAAATGTCAACATATTAAGGTAAGTGAAAGTCCAAGGCAACTGGAAGAAGTAAAAGTATAACCCTTTAGATATCATTAATAGTTTGGTATTTAAGGTTTTCCTTAAATAAAGCAAAATCACATTCATAAATGGCATCCAAAAAGAACTATTCACATTACCAATTGAAATCCAAGTTCATTGTGCAACTATATGGACACTAAACCCTTCAATAAATAGTTTTACTCAGAAAAATAAAATCAATATTAATCCTTTGAAAAAAAATGGTTTCAACAAATTTTATATGATTCACAATTAATTTGTCAAATAACAAAACCATGTTTCAAAATATGTATGGAAACCAAGTATGGAAAGAGGAGCCATTAAGTTAGCAATTACATTACATTTTCATGTTAGTTTTGTATCCTTTCATTCCAAATCACAAAGACACAGAAGTGTGGAGGACCAATATCACAAGAGGCTATGAATTATATCAAATTTGAACATTAATTTTAAAGAAAATTGATCTCCAAATTGTGTGAATGAAATATTAAATATCTAAGGTCTACTATAATATACAAACATTGATTGTTTTCCTCTGCAAACACATAAAAAATGCACACACTCGCTAAAATATTTTCCTTTGTGTTGATGGTGTTCAATGCTACCAACATATAGGGGGTATCCCCGATGTGAAGTTCCAATTATATTTAACACCATTTGGAGTACGAGCCCCATTTGGAGTATCGACCCGACCTCTGTAACACAAAGACTCGTCTTGCTTTCAATGGATAACATAAGATATTACATATGTAAACATTGAATAAGTAAGTAACTTGACATTGTCAAGAACCAATTGTAGGATGTAAAAGGAAACCTTCCCGAGGGGAGAATAGAAGTGAGTCTCTCAGAGGGAAGTAATAATATTATCCTAGAAGAGGCACACGAGAGCATGGAAATATTTGTTAGCAAAATAGTTCCCACAATGGTATTAAATGAATAAAACACACATTCAACATGATGAGTACCAAAGCCACCGAAATAGTTCAAATTCTCCAGTACATATGAACACAACATATAACATAAGCATCCCAAGAATAGTCCTAAAACATTTGTGATACATGCATGAAAATGTGTATGCTCATAGAGCTTCAATTATAATGTGAAAGACCCAAGTACATCAATTACAATGGAAAACACTAATTCCAATAGTGGAACATTAAGTCACTCCTTGCTTCTCCAAAGAATAGTTTTCTCTCCTATGCCAAGTAGAGAAGACAAGGCTATCTCTCCAAAGCTTGAGCCTCCAAAATCCATTTTATTGAGTTATGAGGCTACTTTTATAACAAGGGGGATGAAATTTCATATCCCCATGACTCTGAATTACCCTCATGACTCTTGGACTTCAATTATGACCTTTGTATTTCTATGCAATTCTTGAACTTTTAAATGACTTTTGGACTTCTTCTAAATACATTTTGTCCATGTATAACTAAGTGAATTTTCATCTTCCACATATGAGTCTTGGACTTCCACTTATTTATGTTTACAATGATTACAATAATACATCATGAATTCTACATCATCATGTGATGATACTTGACATCTCACTATATTTGATGACTAGGACAAATAATCACTGATGACATTGAATTTCTCCAGTGGTGACATTGATGCCACTTGTGTCTTCATTTTTGTATGCAACTTCAACCATTGATGTCCTCACCCTCCAATGGGTCTTTGATGTAATGGAGTATTTCAGGAGTTTTGATCATTAAGGTTCTGTTGTGGCCACAACCACCACCCTCTTAAAACATGCTCTAGTAGCAAATTTAAATGGGTCCCCTAGAAGTTTGATTTTTCATTTCTCCGAATGATCTATTTTTATCTCAGGAATTTTAACTCTTTGTCGAGTCAAATCTTCAATTCTTAATGGTTAAGCCCCCCTTAACAAATCTCTCATGCATGATTCATCTATAACCCTTTCTAGCCCTTCATTCATATCCTTCATCGGGACTTTTTCAATCCTCATAAACCTTCACCAACGCCCCACTCTCTACTATGGTTGTTTTGGGCTCCAACCCGCAAAACCTTCTATCACATCCTTATTTCTATCTCAACACTTTTGTAATGGAAATAATCTGCAAACATCCTTAACTTACCCTTTTAGTGCCTTTTCAGTCTTTACACATTTCCCTATGTCTGCCTTTATCGCTATTGCAATATCAAAATTTCTGTAGTCACACACTACGCATTCCCCTCTTGCATCCGATATGTGACGACTTTCTAGACTCCAAACACAATTAATCTCATCCATATATATATCAGGTCCGTTGCTACATTACTTATCGCAATCAGTGGAGTCCATGACATATACATAAAGCATGATGTGATATGGCGGACCCGCTAGTGTTATTAACCGCAACGCATATATATTTCGGTTTCGGCCTATCGGATATCGCAATTGCAAAACCCAAGGTTTGTACATAAGACACTCTATGATATGGTGGACTCATTGGGACCATTAAGCACAACATATATTTTTATCGGGTCTGTTTCCCCAATCACAAATCGCAATCAGCAGTCGGTGACAGTAAAGCGACATGCTATATGTGAAGGGGCGATGGACGGACCCGACGATAACTGTAGACTCGAGTGCATAATGTTTGAAGTTCGGCCTTATGGTCGGCCACGGGTTTTCCCGTGTTTTCTTGTGTATTCGATAAAATGTTGTTGTCCTGGTTTTCAAAGGAAAATCCCATATGGCAGACCTGCCGACACTATTGACCATGACACATATATATGTCGGGTCCGGCCTATCACAAAGCGTAATCAGCAGAGCCCAAAGCTTAAACTTAAGGCATGATGTGATTAGTAGATCCGATGATGATTATAGATCCAAGGGTATATTATTTGAGGTCCGGCCTTATGGTTCGCCCGCGGGATTTCCCGTGTATTCCCATGTATTTTGATAAAATGTTGTGGTTCGGGTTTTCAAAGGAAAATCTCGTAGAATGAATGCTCTGCTTTTGAAGCATTGTCAAAGAAATCCTTGAGTAAAAATGAATATTATGGGCAATGAGAATATGTGTCATAGCATGTTTGGTGGTTTGATAATTATAGCTGCTCTGCGTTGCAGGATTAAATAGAAACTATGGCTGAATGCAAGGTTTGTTTGTGAGCATGTTTGTCATATTTCTTATAATCATAGCTAATATGAATTATTTCTACAGCCAAACTCGATTGGACTCGATAGCGGATAAAGGCAATATATATCAAGATGACACCTCTGCACCACCGGTGTCGATATTACAAACACATATTCTATAGAAAGGGATATGAACTGCCATAGTGCATAATGGAGGCATGCGCCATGTCAAGAGGAAGCACGTCACTGATACATCAAGATGTTATTACCTCCAAACTCACATTCAATCATGCCAGATGTGGGATGATGAGTGCAATGTCTTCACTTTCCTTTAGGAAATGATAGGGAATAACGTCCGCTCAATATAGGTGCATAGGGATGACACACAACCATCCTCCTTTCAATCGACATCTATTCATTTCCTCAGGAAATGAAATGCTCCAACAAATGTGGCCTTTACGTGTCAACCGTTTCACCGATTGATTTTATGCTTGTATATTTTAATTTGTATATTGAAAAGGGTAGGGAGGTGAAAAGTTAGGGGAAGACCGAGGGTCAGTCCCTCCTGCATAATTATTACCTCCGAAGATGAGAGGAGGACTTTTTTTTGGGTAGAATAGCTTTTGATTTATTGTGAATAAAGAAGACTGTTTGTTCGAGAAAGAGTCTTTTTTAGATTCATTTGCCTCTCTTTTCATGTGTTTAGAATCAGGATGTCATTGTTGGCATGAATATAAATGTCATTTGTTTTGTGCATATTGATAATAGACAGTCCGTGACTAGTCTTGGTTATTCAAATATGATTTATTACCATGGTTAATTCATGAGTGATTGCTGATTTAAGACCTTGTTAAATATTAGTTGCAAGTTTTATTTGTATGGAAAGGAATGTGTATTCCTATATAAGTAATTAGATTGCAATTAAGATTTAATACAACCTTGTTCAATTGTGAACCAATAATTGATTCATTAGGACTTGGAATTTATATATGATGATTAACTTCCTTTTGTTATGCTCCTGTAGGATAGATTAGAATAGTTAGGACTAGCATAAGTAGTTAGAATTAGTGTAGATAGGATCTGATACATATAGGTTAGCTGTTTCATTTGTTGATTTAATTGAAGTCTTCCTCCAAGAAGAAATCTTTCAACACATATAACAGTTTACGGGATCCTCTAAAACCCATCAGAGCTAGCCATTCCAAATGAAAGCAGATCTGATTGGGGTCTACAATCGGGTTAGTTCCCCTTGTTGGCATAGCGAACATTCTCCACATCAACAAATTTGCGCTAGAAGGAGGGCCTAAACCGTCGTCCATAACTTTTTATGATTTCATCTATAAATGTCACGCATGGACTAGAAAATATCCTTCCTCCCATTTTGAAAAGCCTCATTTCGAAGAAACTGAGATCCCTCTAGGCCCTGTGCTTGGGTCACCCGAAGAAGAGACACTATGGGAGTATCCTGTCACTTAGCAACAACCAGTCAGAGTACTTACTCGGGCTTACGCTCGTCCCCTCTCTCAACTCACCATCTTTCACTCTTTACCTCCTACAACTAAAAGAAAGCCAAGGATCTGTTCCATAAACGAAGAGACATCTGTAGCCTTGTCTCTTGAAGATATTGTGCTAAAGTCCTTGCAAAGTATCGACACTCCTTGGGAAGAAATTCCTGAGGATCCACTCTCTGAAGGTAATCCTTGGCCTGATTTGGGAAATCCTAATAAAGAACGCCTTGAAGAAACCTTCAACCAGAACCTCCCTATCCATAATATGGTTAACGTTCCTCTTCCAGGTGGGAATCAGCTTTAACAGGGCGGGAACCAACTCCCACCTCCTTCAGGAGCACTCCCTCCCTGGCTTGCTCAGGATGTCGTAGCGGTACCTCGGCAACAACATCCCTTACCCAAGAATGCAGAAAGAGTACTGCCTTTATTCGACCCTGAGTGGGGAGACAATGCTGATAACCATATTCACTCTTTCTTCCTAGCCATGCGCATGTTGGGGTAGCCGATGAAGATATAGTATGTCGCTTATTCCCTTTTACTCTGATTGGTGCAGCCTCCGCATGGTACTTTAGCTTGAGAATAGGATCGATCACCTCATGGGTCACCTTTCAAGAGGCCTTTTTAGACAAGTTTGGCGATGACAAAGCACTTGCGGCCTTAGTTTTAGAACTATCCTGTTTGAAAATGGAAACCAAAGACAAGGTTAAGCATTTTAACATCCGATTCAAAACTTTGTTCAACAGAATCCCGGCTAATGCTAGACCTACTAAGGAGGTGCTCATGGAATTCTACATCACTGCTCTCCCTGTCCCTATTGCGATGTGGGTCAAAAGGAGTAATGCACAAAATTTACAAGGTGCTATCGATGAAGCAGTAAAAGTAGAGAATGAAATGATCAGTCTCGTAGCATGTCATCATACAACCGAAGAAAATAAACCCTCTTAATCATCCAAGAAGAATAATGGGAGTGATAACAAAGGGGCTGGAATCAAAGAAAAGGATACCACAGATATGGAAGGTTTGCACCGGATCACTAAGAAATTGACAAACATAGTCATCGATATGCAAAGGAATTCTAGAGAGAGTACAAGCGGGAATGGAGGGGATTATAATAACATAAAATATTTCAAACCTTCTGTCATAAGAAGACAGAAGGTGGTCATGGTCAACTTGCACTGCCTGCTCCACCCTTCTATCGCATCCTTATTTCTATCTCAATGTTTTTGCAATGGAAATACTCTGTAAACATGCTTAACTTACCCTTTCCACGCCTTTTCAGTCTTTACACATTTCCCTATTCCTGCCTTTATCGCTATCGCAATATCGCAATTTCTGCAGTCACACTTGATATGCGATGACTTTCCAGACTCCAAACACAATTAATTGCATCCATATATATATCCGGTCTGTTGTTACATCGCTTATTGCAATCGGCGGAGTGCATGGCATATACATAAAGCATGATGCGATATGGCGGACCCGCCAGTGTTATTAGTCACCGTGCATATATATTTCGGGTCTGGCCTATCGCATATCGCAATCACAGAACCTAAGGCTTGTACATAAGATGCTCTATGATATGGCGGACCCGCCGAGACCATTAAGCCCAAAATATATATTTATCAGGTCTGCTTCCCCCAATCGCAAATTGCAATCGGCAGTCGGCGATAGTAAAGCGACATGCGATATGCGAAGGGGCAATGGGTAGGCCCGACGATAACTATAGACTCAGGTGCATAATGTTTGAAGTCCGACCTTATGGTCGGCCGTGGGTTTTCCTGTGTATTCGATAAAAGGTTGTTGTTCGAGTTTTCAAAGGAAAATCCCATATGGCGGACCCGCCAACACTATTGACCATGACACATATATATGTCGGGTTCGACCTTTCGGAAAGGGCAATTAGCAGAGCCCAAAGCTTAAACTTAAGGCACGATGCAATTAGCGGACTTGATGATGATTACATATCCGGGGGTATATTATTTGAAGTCCGACCTTATGGTTTGGCCGTGGGTTTTCCCATGTATTCCCATGTATTTTGATAAAATGTTGTGGTCTGGGTTTTCAAAGGAAAATCTCGTAGAATGAATAGTCTGCTTTTGAAGCATTGTCAAAGCAATCCTTGAGTAAAAATGAATATTATGGGCAACGAGAATACATGTCACAGCATGTTCAGTGGTTTGATAATTATAGCTACTTTGCGTTGCAAAATTAAATAGAAACTGTTGTTGAATGCAAGGTTTGTTTGTGAGCATGTTTGTCATATTTCTCATAATCATAGATAATATGAATTATTTCTGCAAGTGAGTTTGAGTGGACCCGGTAGCAGATAAAGGTGATTTATATCAAGATGACACCTCTGCAGCACCGGTGTCGATTTTGCAAAGACATATTCTGCAAAAAGGGATATGAACCGCCATAGTGCATAATGGAGGCACGTGCCATGTCAAGAGGAAGCACAACACTGATACATCAAGATGTTATTACCTCCAAACTCACCTTCAATCATGCCAGATGTGGGATGATGATCTCAGTGTCTTCAATTTCCTTTAGGAAATGATAGTGAATAATGTCCACTCAATACAAGTGTGAAGGGATGACACAAACCCATCCTCGTTTCAATCGGCATCTATTCATTTCCTTAGAAAATGCAATGCTCTAATAGATGTGGCCTTTACGTGTCAGCCATTTCACCAATTGACTCTGCGCCTGTATATTTTAATTTGTATATTGAAAAGAGGAGGGAGGTGAAAAGTTAGTGGAAGACTGAGGGTCAGTTCCTTATGCATAAGTGTTACCTCTGAAGATGAGAGGAGGACTTTTTTTTGGGCAGAACAACTTTTGATTTATTGTGAATAAAGAATATTGTTTGGTTGAGAAAGAGCCTTTTTCAGATTCATTTGCCTCTCCTTTCATGTGTTTAGGATCAAGATGTCATTGTTAGCAATTATATAAATGTGATTTGTTTTGTGCATATTGATAATAGACAGTTCATGACTAGCCTTGATTATTCAAATATGATTTGTTACCATGGTTAATTCATGAGCGATTGCTAATTCGAGACCTTGTTAAACATCAGTTGCAAGTTTTATTTGTATGGAAAGGAATGTGTATTCCTGTATAAGTAATTAGATTACAATTAAGATTTAATACAACCTTCTTCAACTGTGAACCGATAATTGATTCATTAAGACTTGGAATTTATATATGATGTTTAACTTCCTTTTGTTATGCTCGTGCATGATAGATTAGAATAGTTAGGACTAGCATAAGTAGTTATAATTAGTGTAGATAGGATCTGATACATATAGGTTAGTTGTTTTGCTTGTTGATTTAATTGAAGTCTTCCTCCAAGAAGCAATCTTTCAACACATATAACAGTTTACGGGATCCTCTAAAACCCATCGGAACTAACCATTCCAAATGAAAGAATATTTGATTGGGGTCTGCAATTGGGTTAGTTCCCCTTGTTTGCATAGCAAACATTTGCCATGTCAACAAGTTCAAGTGTGCTCTTTTTTCTTCATGCAACTTCCTTTGCTTGTTCTCTTTGTATTGTCTTCGTCATGTGCACTTGTCATGATGTTTTTGGAATACTTGCATCTGCAACTACTCATGAGCAGCAACGAGCATCTTGAAAATCTCCTATTCTACCATGTTTTATACATATTTTCTATTCATATTTTTTTTAGTTTGCTCGAGAGGGACAAAAGGGGATTCTGGGCCCATGGGCACGCTTTGAAAGGCTCAACGGATGAAGAGGAAAGTCTTCATCTTTTCGGTATGCGTTCATGCGCTCAAAAGAGGAAGATAGTCAAGGCAAGGCACATGGCACAAGTCTAAAGGACGAAGGGGAATGATTCAAGATTCCCAAGTGCACTTTGTACTCAAGCGAGAGAAAGAGGGGATGAGATGCACTACTAAAGGCTTAAGGATGAGGCTTCATGCATTAAGAGTGCACTCATGCGCTCAAGAAACCAAGGAGGGTGTGTCCGTTCGAGTTGATGAAGTTCTCTGAAGGAGGAGAATTCCTTTGGGTCGAAGGAGTGCACTTAAGGAGGGTGGAATCCTTTGGTTCAAAGGAGTGCTCTCAGGGAGGGTGTATTCCTTCAGGTCGAAGAAGTGCACTCAAAGGAAACTAATGAGGGAACATGGCGCAACTACTGAGGTTAAAGGATGAATTTTCATGCCTTCAAAGTTCGGTCATGCATTCAAGAGACCAAAGAGGGGGAATGGCATAAGTTTGAAGGCTGAAGGATGAAACTTCATGCCTTCGAAGTGTGATCATGCACTCAAAGGGTCAAGAGAGCGCATGGTACATTGTGGAAGGTTGAAGGGTGGAGCTTAAGGCTTTCGAGGTGTGGTCATGTGCTCATGGAGGGCACATTCCTTCGGGTCGAAGGATTTCTCCTAAGGAGTGTTCATTCCTTCAGGTTGAAGGAGTTCTCCCAAGGAGGGCACATTCCTTAAGGTTGAAGGGGTGCACTCAAAGGAAGGCTTGGTTTTTGAAGGGCACAATTTGGAACAAGGAAAGGGAAAGATGGATTAAGGAGTGCACTTTATGCTCTTGGAGGGTGCATGACACACTTCTGAACAATGAAGGATCTTCCATCAAGGCTTCAGAGTGTGTTGATGTGTTCTTATCCTTAATGAGCTTGTTTTACAGCTGAAATTAGTCTAAGTCTAGGTGATAAGTCAAGGGGCGAACATAGTGAGTTTAAAATTAAAACCATGTGTGACTCATAAAGACTCATCGAGAAAAATTAGACAAGCTTGAAAAATGATAAATATACATCAAAACACCACTTTGTACACATTCCCTAGTTGCCACAAGTGAGTGTGTGCAATTGCGACCCAAAAATGTCGTTTTACAATAAAAAAGATGTTATGACCATGAAATGCACCCAAAGATGTTCCAATGAATGCAACAACACTTGAGATCATTCAAGGACACTTAAAACTCATAGAATAATATGAGATGACATTTGATGATCAAGGACTCACTAGATATGATGGTGATAGTAGGCTCCAAAATTCACATGTAGTAAAATTTTGGAGGGTGTTGTAGCAGCGACAACACTTGGTGACACACTCGATGTAATTCAACTTCTCTGTATGGGAATAACTTTCGGTTAAGGGTCAAACCTTCAAGAAGTATTGATTTCCTTGATTTCCCCTTTTCAACTTGGCTTTATACATAACATATCACTTTTCTATACTCAGTTGAAAACACATAAAAGATACACTCTATCACAATTATTTCAATACACGAAAGGGTAATGTGCGTCACGATTTTATGGTATTCAGAGTATAAGTTTTGATCTCTAGTTTTCCCCTCTGCCATTAAGCCTGGACAGTACCCCAACAGAGTCACTTTAGGAGCATGAACGTTGCTTCGTTTCCAGTGAGCCTGGACAGTACCCAGGCGAAATCGCTTGCTTCACCTCCTTGCATAGGAATAATTTATCTTCTTTAACCCTTTATTTATTTATTTAATAGAACTATGCATCGACACTTATTATTTTCAACAGGCAGAAGAGGGATCCCAAATTATTTAGATCAGGGGAGATTTCTCCTTCAGAGAAGTATTTTAAGACCTCTGATATTTATTCACTCTCTTTAGACTTTCCCCTTATCCTTTCTCTACTAGATTGGACAAGTTTTAACACACAGGTAGATTTACACCAAGTTGAGTAGTTTAGACACTAGCATAGGTGTATATCTAATAGGTTCCCTTGTAGTTCTCCTCTTCGACGTATAATATTTTCCATCTGGATTTAGCTCAACCTATGGAATTTTCCCAAAGAAAGAACGAGAACAACAGAAAGCTAAGCGTTGTGGTTGTCACACTTCTCTTTTATTCGATGATAAAGTTCCTCTTGAGCCATGCATTTTTTCACACAAGGACTTATTAAGAAAACAAAAAAGAAAGACATGAAAAACCAAAAACATTAACAAGAGACAAAGCAAATGGAGACTGAAGCCAAAAAAATAATTAAAAAAATAATGGATCACACCGTCTCAAGGCCTTAAACATAGTCAAAAGGAGAAAAAAGGGTATTACGACCTAAATAGACCTCTAAGGCTAATCAAACATAAACATTACCTCAAAACATAACATGAGCCCTTTTAAGGTGAACCTTGGCCTCCATGTAAAATATTAATACGATTATGAGGTATTTTGTTTGCGAGATTAATATTATGGTACTAGCCATGCTCAAACAAGGAAAATAATGAACATGTGCCAAATATGAAATATTTTGGATTCAATGGCAGTAAACAATGTGACAAATGGGTAACATTTCCAGTATACTGGATCATTATCCCCTATGATGTTTTGAGCACTAAGGATGTACCTTGAGCCCTTAGTGACAATTGGGGAGAAAATCTACAAAGAAGGATATGTGTCCATATCTCTCTCAGTACATGGTAAATAAAGAAAAATAAGAGTTGCGAGATCTGAATTAATCTTTTACTTCTTGTAATCCATTAATGAAACTTTTAACACCACAAAACTCCTCTAAATGGAATGTTTGGCCTTCGAGTGAGATATGGGAACTATTAGAAAGTCTTAGGCATAATGTATGTGTCCTAATATCTTAACCAAATTCATGGGATAAAATAATTTTTCTTAAGATTTGAATAACGTTTTTAGGACTCATGCTCCATGAACAAGTCATTGAGCTAGTATCAAGGCCATTTAGAGACTTCATTATTGTTAATGCCTTAAGACCCATCCATTATGTCTAAAACTTTCTAATAGTGACCATATTTCATTCGAAGCTAAATATTAATCTTCTTAAGGGTTTGTGGCGTTGCTTAAGGTGTCAATGATGGATTATAAGCCCTAGAATTGCAATTTAGATCCTGAATCCTTGCTTTACTTCATTGACTATGGTTAAGACCTATGGTTAGTATGCAAAGTATCTTAATGTTTCCCATATACCACTAAGAAATTAATTATTCAAGTATGTTAGTTGGTTTAAGGCCTAGTTTATGGATCAGTGCTAGAGGATTCATTTTGGGCAAAAGTATTGAGATCCATATATTATGTGTAAAACCTCTTAATGCTGTCTATATCGTATTCAAGGAGAAAGGTACTTTCAAGAAGTTTAATTTTGTTTGTTCAGGAAATCATTCAAGTCCCATAATACCTATAAAATTCATTCAAGGGTTAACAACCTTCTTTTCCTCCCAAAATCATGGTTAAGGTTGTAAGACCCAACCCTTTTATATAAGAATACTAATGAAAGCTATGGTTAAAAACCTCAAGCATATAACATGATTGGTTTGATCTGGGGTAGATTATAGATACAATGCGGTCGCCCAAACAAATTATGCTTCCCCTTATGGACAATGAACCTTGTTGTGCCAAAGAAAGACACTATTCATGGCTTGATGTAATCCATAGGTGATGTTTGTCAATTATTTTCCTTGGTCACATATATATTGTAGTTTATGCGACAATAATATGATCTTTACAATGATTTTTTTAATGATCCAATCAACGTAATGTGTAACCCTAGTATTTCCTTCAAACTCAAAGCATTTGATCTTTTTCCAGTATATCGATAATGGGTTGTGCATTGTTCCAAGGAAATTTGTTACATGCCTAATTTCTTGTGGGACACTTGAACTACTGTATGGATACAACATTTGATTGATCATTTTACCTCACTTTTTTGTAGTTAGAGCCTCTGAATTGAAAGGTCCTTGTTACATGAGTAAGATTTTATCATATGATATCTGGATGTAATCATGTTGCTCTTATGATGTGTGCATGAATGCAAGAGTCTGCTTTATCTTCACAAAACGCAATCTCCTCCAACCTCAAAAGGATTCTCCAATCAACAAGTTGGAGATTACTAGTTAAAAATCCGATTACCACATATGCTGCACTGAACACACCTTTCTCTATGTGTATAAATATGCTATAAAATTGATGCCAATTTTCTCTGAACTTAAAAATTCAATAAACTTAAACCAAAGAAAAATGAGGTACATGGATCTAAAAACCATCTAGGTTGAAATGTACATGTGTTAACTTCTAAAGACTAATATAAGCTTGATCATATCCTGCAAACTAAATTCTTATTGCAGGTGCATTCACAAAAATATACATATACTTCTAGGTTGAAACGTACAAAAAAAATACTATTAGCTTCTAAAACCTAAAACAAACTTGATCATATCCAACAAACCAAATTCTTATTTCACATAAAAGAACATATATATACTTCTTGAGTGAAGATTTTCTCAGCTAGGCATATTGTTGATAGTTCTTTTAGAACAAACTTTGTGCACCTTTAGATCACATAACATATCACATCTAGCTTCATCTACACTCTTTTTCCATATGCTACTAACTTAAAGCTTTTTCATATCACATAGACATTTAAATATTTAAATGGTGTATCTTATCTAACATTTTTGAAATTTATTGCAGAAAATTTAACAAATACATTATAAATGTTCATTTAAAAATTTCAGTATTTTTTCTTAAAAATGTATGCATTTAAATATTGGATTCTCTATAGATTCAAATATTATGAAAATATAAAATTATTATTATTATTATTAATTTATTATATTATTTATGTATTTAAATATAATGAAATGCAATATAAATATTATTGTTTTTTAACAAATATATAAATTTTATAAAATTTAAATAATATTATATATTACAAAAATAAAATATATATAAGTGAAAAATATTTGATAGAGAATAAAAAAGAAAGACCATAGGAAATGATTTTTGGCATTGTAGGTTGAATTGAAATGTTATCGGGCAGTTAGTTACAAAGTGAGCGGAAGGGGGCACTCAAATCTTCTAATCAGGTGGGTGAAGAATTGATGATGTATTGATTTATATTTTTCAAAATAATTTGTTTAAATATTCAAAATATTTAGTAAAGTGTTGATTTTCAGAAGAATTATAATATGATTGTGTAGTTTAAGGAGACTTAGGAGGTTTTTTGGAAATTTTGGTTATATTTAGAGAAAATCTGGCAAGGATTTTTGTAAATCTAAGTTATAGTTGTCAAACTTCAAAATTTTAGGTGTCCTAGACTTTTTTTATGGTGTTGAATCCATTTCCACCATCAAAAACACGATTCAAACACTATCTCTACAAGTTTTTTTAATTTTTTTTTGCCCAGATTTCAATCACTTTTGACCCTCCCAACAATTCCTCTACCTAATTAAGATTATCTCATGCCTTACCTTAAATAACAATCCCAGATTTCGCTCACTTTTGACCTCCCAGCCATTCCTCCACCTAATTAAGATTATCTCATGCCTTACCTTAAATAACAATCCCGACTTTAGAAAATAGGAGCATGTGCCATATAAATATACGATCAAAGTTGTAATACATTGATCGTCATGGTGTTCAGAGCTGTTTATGCCGTTTTGCAGGCTGTTCACAATGTTTCTTTGAGTGAAATCCGTGGGTACCGCTACCGGAATATTAGGGTTTTGACTCCCACATTTTAGACCAATTCTACACTTATATTAGGGTTTTGACTCCTACATTTTAGACCAATTCTACACTACAGATCTGGCAGCCGGAGATCTGAACGCAGTGATGAATATATGATGTGGCAATTAGAATTTGAATGGGTCATTTTGGTGGGAAACATGTATGAGTTGATTGACAGTTGCAATACCGTATTATATCTACAGAGACAACAGTTTCAGCAGAATTATATTCATTGGTAAATGGTGGATTGGATTCACTGTCACTTCTAAGTTCTCCTGAAATTGATAGTTATCCTCTGATTATTTTGTCTGACCCAAATCTTGTGGGATGCGTTGACGTACGCGTTTATACATTCTTTGTAGACCCTAATTAATTTGTCGTGTTTTGTTGAAATTTGGACGTGAACATATATTGTATCTCCATGTGCGCATGGTGTGATATATTATTATCAATTTTATGTTTGCTTTATTTTTAGTTGTATATTATCAACCATTATAATTATTTATTTATTAATTTTATTTTTATTTAATTGATGAAATATTTATATCATTAGTTACAATATCTTTACTATATGATATTAAGATGAAGAGTGAATATATAAAACAAAATATTTAAAAATTATAAAATAATTTTATTATTAATTATCTTAAAATCATATAATCTATATATGTGGTGATTTTAATGTGCAATAGAATTATATCTATAAATTTTTTAGACAAATGTAAAATTTTTGGTAAAATTATAAATTTAAATGTTTTAATTTTCTATAATTTTTTTTTTAATATTTTCAATCAATTTCATAAAAAAGCAAAAATTTAAATCTATTTATACATTCAAACATATATTTTAACCACTATAATCTTGTGAAAAAATAAATTACCACATTCCAATTAAAAAAACATATATTTTAACCACTATAATCTTGTGAAAAATTAAATTACCACATTCCAATTAAAAAAATAAAAGATAGAATACATAAAACTCAGATCTGCAAAACTGTATGCCATTTGATATACGTATTCTGGATATGAGATGACAACAAATAGTTTTGTAGGTGCAGCTGCTACGTAGGCAAATGTCACTTTGTAAACATAACTTTTTAAGGCTTTACGCCAGGATTGTTTTCAGGTTACTAAACAAACGAAATAGCACAACATTACTCGCCTTTATTATTATCATTATAATGTAACAGCTAGTACAATCATAGCAGAATTCAGAACATCTGGTTATTCTGTCCATCCATTACTTTTGGACTAAGCAAGCTTATGCGTTACTACACATCAACAACATTATCTCCACCCTCTTCTCTTCCAGAAGTCTTCACTTTAAACAGCATACATCGGACCTGCAATGTGTATGTTCCTGGTAATTAGTGGGCTCGTTTTCCTGATAGAAAAGACCAATGCAAATGACGTACTTTACTGCAAATAAAGGGAACCCAAGAGTAAGACTAGATCAAGCATAACATTAATGTCCACAATGATCCCTATTAAATATCATAAACAGATTTTTGAAGAATCTGATGGATCATTTAAACAAGACAAACCAAAAAGTAAACTGCCGCTGGCATTTCATTTCCACTAAGCTTCTTACCTTAATAGCCGAATATAATTCAGAAGTTGCATCATAGAAACTAATACGGAGGAGGAGGAGACTTGTAAGAGTAGTGATGTGCAGGTGGTGAGGGATAGACGGGTGCTTTGGGATGGGGAGGAGGCAAGGTAGGTACTGGTTTTGGGGGAGCAGGACTTATGACATGGACTGGGGGAGGAGGAGGAGATTTGTATCCGTATGGTTTTTCTGGTGGGGTTGGAGCAGCTTTGGGTGGTTTGGTCCCTGGAGAAGGTTTATGGTGTTCGTGGTGGGGAGGAAGAGGAGTTGGCCATGACTTTGGTGGTGAAGGAGGAGGAAGGGGCTTCTCAACTGGGGGAGGCTTAGCATATGGAGCAGGAGTTGGTTTTGGTGGAGAAATCTCCACCTTGGGAGGAGGTGGAGATTTGTACTTGTATGGGGGAGAAACTGGCACCGCCTCAGGAGGAGGTTTGCTGTGCACGGGCGGTGGTTTCTCCACTACTGGGGGCTTGGGAACGGGTGTGGGTGCAGGGGGCGGCTTATAATGTACTGGAGATGGAATGTGAGATGGAGGGGGAGGTGATTTGTAAGGGTATGGTTTCGGAGGTGGGGATTTATAGTATGAGGCAACTGATGGATTTGCAGCACAAATGCTGGCAGTAATGAAAAGAAGCAATAACTTGGAAATGAATTGAACGTCCATGTTTGCAGGAGAGAGGTACCGCGTTGGTATGAAATGAGTTCATAGGTCTCGTATTTATAGGAGATCGAGAAGGGCTTCGAGGGAGTGGCGGTGGTAAACCGTAATGTGAATTTCGTTCATTCAAAGCCCGTGGGGTCATCTCGCAGTTTAAAGTCAGGTATCTCGGCTATGATTAGACATGCCAGCACATTACTAAATCACTCTGTATATAATAATAGTTACTTTAACAGCGTCGTGTTTTGTTTTGTTTTCGCATCGACAACATGGCAGAGTTCACGTTACCGTTATTTTGAAGACTCCATTGGAAATTTCTGGTCTTTTAGTAATACTCCACAAGTTTCTTTCTGTTCGATTTTCCTTTTACATCTCTTTTACTGGGTGAATATAACATAAACAACTTCCAATCAGGACAGTCACAATGCAGATCATTTGATGGCATTTTTAGTGGGAAGCAGAGTATATATTGTAGACGTGTAAGTAGTGGTGGTTTCTTATTGCTTATGATGCAACGTACAACGATTAAAATTTGAATGTTATTAAACGGTGCGTTCTTCTTGGGTGCAATGCATTTAGCCTGATAACCTGAACATTATTGCTGAACTATGCATTTAGCATTTTCCTTTAAGGTGACGTACTTGACTGAAATTTCGACGTAATTACATTCGATAGCAAATGGTAAATTGAGTTACTTGTTACTTCAAATTTTGTAATTTATTGTCGCTCTCGGGTCCCTTTTTGAATGCCGGTGAGAATACCAATTTTTTTACTTAAACTTGTGAATAGATCATTATTAGAGCCTTGTATCACCTGAATCCTTTTCAAAAATAGATGGTCATGTATAACGTTTAGTGGAGGACAGCTTTAATCTTCGTGCACATATCAAATTTTATCAAGGTGCATATGGTGTGACCTAATAGAACCTTTGAATGATGTAATATTTTATTATTTAAAACAATAATTTAAAATTATAGAATGAAATGAAAAAAATTCATTCTATTTATTTATTTAGTGGATTCATAGTGTATTCATAGGCATTTAAATTATTAAATTAGGTATTTTACTTATCATTTTTTAAATTTATAGTGGAAAATTTAACCAACAAAATAAAAAATATTATTATTAAAAATTAGATACCTTGAATTTAAATAAATTAAATAATTTACTATATATTTATAATTTAATATAATGAAAATGAAATATAAATATTAATATTATTTCGTAAAAATATAAATTTATAAATCTAAAATTTTAATTAAAAATTAAAATAAATAAAAAATAATTAAAACATAATATTTACCTATTAAACTTATAATAAAAAATATTGATTTTAGAATAAAATGAATAAATTGAATAAATTAAAATTAAATGCAATCTTAAATGAAAAAAAAATATAAAAAACGATAGGAATTTTATCATCCTTTGTTGAATTTATATGTTCCAAACTGGATAGATATATTTATATTAAAGTTAGATATTCTTTGATTGAATAAATAAAATAATATATAATATTTAATATATTTAAATATAATAAAATGAAATGTAAAAATATTATTATTTTTAATAAAATTATATAATTTTAAATATAAAATTTTATAATAAAAATAAATATAAAAAAATAAATAATTAATACATATCTTAAATTTTAAAAAAAAATATTTTAATATATTTAAAGTTAATAAATTTATAATATAGAATGCACTCTATACATGAAAAATTGAGACCACAGGAAATTTGATCATTGTTTGTTGAATTTATATGGTCTAATGTCAGCGTAACGGACACTCAAATCCTATCTTATCGGGTGGGTGAAGAATTGTTAAGTATAGGTTTACATTTTTAGTTTTACTATCCTTGAATTCCCCTCACCTCTCACGTCACCGTCAAAGTGGAAATAGAGAGGATTAATAAAGAAATATATACATTTTTTACCTTAAATTCCCCTCACCTCTCACGTCACCGTCAAAGTGGAAATAGAGAGGATTAATAAAGAAATATATACATTTTTTACGTTAAATTCCCCTCACCTCACGTCGCCGTCAAAGTGGAAATAGAGAGGATTAATAAAGAAATATATGTATTTTTTACGTTTTACTTTGTTTATCAATTTCCTGTTTCATTATTATTAAAAATTCTGTAACCCCTATATAGCTCGTTCTGTTATAAAGGGAAATGTTCGAAACTACACCTCTCGCTACGCTACAATGGTTAACCTCTCGCTTTATAATGTATTTAACGGTGATGTTTTCACTAGTCGGCAGCTTAACATCTTTGAGGTGTTTTAATCAAGTTTTATAGTGGAGTTTAATTATGAATTATTTTTAGGTTTTATTGAAGGTTAATTATTAATATTTTTTAAGCAGATATTAATTATCATTATTATCTTGAAAAAAACAATTTTACGTTTAATCCACCAAAAAATATTTTGCATACATATAGAGCATTTAATGAACCCAAAATTCCAGTTATCCTATCATTCCAATGTTGACGTGTTGATTGAGGAAACATCCGCATGCATTATCAGCAGTGATCCTTTGACTAGTTTGCGGCATAACATCTCACGAGATTCATCCTAATCAAATTTTGAAGGGATGCGCGTAACATGTCGTTGTTAATATACTCGTCTTTCTCCAATTAAAACCCTAATTATATGAAAATGGTGCCGTGTTGAGCAATCAAATATTCGTACGCCTTATGCATAAATCTTCCATTGATTCATTCTCCATAGTTTGTTGTACTCTCGTTTTCGTATTTCCCTTTGTTTCTTTTCAATCCGGATTTTCTCCATTCCAAGTACGTAGAGATACACAAAAGTTGAATGCTACGTAATAGCTTCAAACACTTGCCAATCCAGTGGACTTACATCTCCGAAATGCCGTCTATGTGCATTTGGCACATGCAGAGCACTTTCTTTCCCTTTTCAAACAACTTCTCTCTCTTTAAGAGAAAGATAGATCCAGCATTGAGGTTAAAGAATTGATAAAAGATTAGGGCGACGAGGCCGTCATATATATGTAAGAAAAGGATGATCCAACACTCATGCCGAAGTATTGATGACAATGCTGTCATGTATGTAAGAAAAAAGAGTGTGCAAAATAGTGAACGATGTCATACGAATACAATAGTATTCGATATACAAAATGTAATAAGCGAGCGAATTATTAAGGAGTAGTTTTTAAGAGATTTATGGTGCGAATTGAAAAAAAAAATTATTATGGTTACATATGATTTGTGTTGTTTAAATTAGGGTTTTGATTATATATATAAATACAGTTTTGTTAAATTTATTTGGAAAATATTATTTCTGAAAATTTTACTTATCAAATCTATAATTTCAATAAATTTTTGTCAAATTCTAAACAAATTAAATCTGAAAATAAATTATTTTTTTCTAAAAAATCACAGTAATTCATAATAAACATTTACCACCGAATTCAAACTTATTAGATAGATGTACACTTGCATTCGCAAAGAAACATCGTCAGCTGCCACTACTACACCAAGGGCACTTTTGAGACATTTTTTTAAGACAAAAGAAATCTTTTGTCTCAAAAACTTATTTTTTTATTTTAGTTATTTTACATTAAAAATTAATATCAATTTATTTGTCTTAATATAGACTTTAAGACCAAATAGGTTGAGACAAAATATTTTAAGACAAAACTTTATATTTAAGACAAAACTTTATTTAGACAAAAATTTAGTTGAAGACAAAAATATTTTAAGACAAAAGTAGTTGAGACAAAAATTATTTTAAGGACACAACTTTTACTTATTTAAGACAAAAATAATTAAAAGAAAATATTGAGGGGACAAAACTTTATATTTTAAGACAAAAGTAGTTTGAGACAAAAATTTAAAGACAACTTTATATTTAAGACAAAAATAGTTTAAGACAATTATTTTAAGACAAAACAATTTAAGACAAAATTATTTTAAGACAAAACTTTATATTTAAGACAAAAGCATTTTGAGACAAAAATAGTTTAAGACAAAACTTTATATTTAATACAATAGCCACTTTATATCAAACCTATGTTTAATACGATATTTCACTTCAAATGAAAATGGAGGGCAGCATGATTTTCAATAGAGGAGTATTGTTGGCTGGAGTCCATGGAACCTTAGCTGCATTTCGGTGCCTGCGCCCTTGCTGCTCTATGGCCCGAGGCTTTGGGCCCTCTGCCCTCTTCCTCAGCGTTCCCCATTGTCTTTCTGCGGATTCCGAGCGCTCAGCCTCTGCTGGGTAGGACGTTTAAGTCGGGCCCGCCCTCATGGAGGCTCCAACCTCGCCCCAGGCAGGCCCACCTTCAGCTACCGAAGCTTTCTCTCGGCTCTTGGCTGACTTGCCGCAGAAGTAGAAGAGCGAAGCTACCAAGTTTGTCAAGAGGTTGGATGACATTCCTCAAATCTCCCTGCCGCTAGAGACCCCGATTCAAGTTGCCCTCTCCTTAGTTTAGCGGGCTCTCGTGGGCCAGTTCATAGGTCTTTGGCCTTCTCCTAAGACCACAGACTCCTGGGTAAACAGGAATTGGCTTCCTCTGATCAAGGGCAGCGTCACTTCATACTTCTTAGGAAGAGGGTTTTTCCTCTTCGAATTCTCCTCAAAGGAAGATAAGGATCTGATATTTCAGAATGCCCCCTATTTCATGGGCCCCCAGGGTTTGTACCTAAACAAATGGACACCGGATTTTGACCCTGCAGTGGATGTCCCCTCAGCTGTCCCTGTTTGGGTCAAACTCCCTAATCTCCTAGTCCATTGCTGGAACTGGGATTCGCTGAAACACATCGGAAATGCCCTTGGGAAATTCATAGATAGGGCAAACAACAAAGATCAATATGGCTATGCTTGTATCTGCATAGAAGTAGACCTAGAGGTGGGTCTCCTGGAAGCCATCAAAATCAAGGTAGGAAACTGGATCCATTTGAAGAAGTTGGATTACGAGCAGTTGCCTTTCAAATGCCGAAAATGTCATGTCTACGGCCACTTCGCCAGAGGATGCCCAACCAATGAGGAACTAGATAAGGGGAAAGAAGAAGGTTGGAACCAAGTCAAGCGCACCAGGAAAACTCAAAAGCAGGTTGGTCCAATCGGAAAAGGTACTCAAGCGCCCCCTCAGCAAACCCTGCCCATAATGGTTCAAGAAAACAAATTCACCTCTCTAAGCTTGCAAGTAGAGGAAACTCAGGAACTAGAAAATCAAAAATCACCCTCTAAAGACACCCCCAAAGGTTTTGGAAATGGAGTTGAGCAAGCTGGAAATGGTGTTCCAGCAATAGAGGTAATGGTTGAATGTGGTGTTCCAGCAATGGCAATGGCTCGGAGCTCCAAAGGAAACACTGCTAAAGAAGAGGAAGACGAACATGAATCGGAGTGATCGGAGGAAGAGGGGGAAATAGGAGAATCTCAAGCAATGATAAGGAGATCCGCAAGAGGCCGCAAATCAGATCGGGAAGAAAGAGAGCAGGAAACTTTCAAGGATAAGCTTCAAGGAAGCCAGCCAACCCTTGAGAAGGTACTAGCATCAAAAGAAAAGATGACGAGAAACCAGCCCCAAGGCTTCAAATGAGCCAATCAGAAATTCAAATGATGAAGATAGTCTCCTGGAACTGTAGAGGTATGGGGAGTAGAATCAAAGAAGAAGCCATCAGAAGTTTAATAAGAACAGAAACTCCTAACATACTTCTCATCCAGGAGACCAAACTGGAAGACTCTGTCTTCCTTCAGGCAAGTAAGAAACTCTGGAACAAATGTGAGGCGAAAGCAATCTCAGCCCGAGGGGCTTCCGGAGGGTTGGGCTCTCTTTGGAACGCTACCAAATTCACATTCGTCTCTGAAACCCTCAATTATCATTAGCTGCTCTTAAAATTGCAGCACATAGATTCAAAAGAAATAATCAGCCTCTTCAATGTGTACGCCCCCATGAACGCTGTGGAAAAAAAGGACTGTTGGGACTCCATAAGAACCCAAGCAGAACTAGTTAATCTTGAGGATATCATCATAGCAGGAGATCTCAATTTCACTCTCTTATCAGCAGATAAGAGAGGAGGCAACATTGTTCGAGATCCGGCAAGGGAATGGGCAGAGGATCTTATTCAGGACTGGGATTTGCTGGACATCAAGCCAACTTCCGATAAGTACACTTGGACTAATAAAAGAATTGGTCCTGGCCACATTGCTGCTAGATTAAATAGATTCTTAATTCAAAGCTCTTTTCTCCTACTTGGATTAGAGGCTAGAGTGCATATTCTCCCATGCAGCACTTTGGATCATAAACCCATCAAGCTGGAACTCATGTCTCAGCTTGACCTTGGACCTATACCTTTCAAATTTAGCCGACTTTGGGCTAAGGAATCGGACCTCATGCAAGTAGTTAAGGACACTTGGGTGCAACCGGTCAAAGGCTCTCCCTTATTCATTTTGGAAGAAAAGCTCAGAAGAGTGAAAAGAGCTTTGCAAATATGGGCCAAAACTCTCCCAAATCTAGCCAACGAAAGGAAAAAAATCCAGCATATGCTGGAAGTCCATCAGCTCCAAGCTGAAACAGCTGACATAAAAAAAGAGATCTTAGATAAAGAAGCTCTGTTTCAGCAAAATTATCACAAGGCATGTCTAGCTGAGGAAGAATACTGGAGACTTAAGTCTCGCAGTCTTTGGCTCAAAGCAGGGGACAGGAATTCTTCCTTCTTTCACAAACAAGCCCAGGCCAGGAAATGTATCAATTCCATCTCTGAAATCAAAGTGGTATCATCATTCACAAGGATAAAGCAAACATAAAAAAAGTAGCTTCTCTTCATTTTGAAAGTATGTATAGCGAAGAGGTAATTCTGGAACACAACTCAGAGATGTTGGATGGGATCCCTTCCCTGATTTCTGCTGATATGAACCACCTCCTTGAAGCTAAAGTCACCAAGAATGAAGTCAAGGCTGCCTTATTTGCCATGAACCTAGACAAAGCCCCGAGGCCAGATCGATTCTCAGCCAGATTCCTCCAAATTTGCTGGTCCATTGTGGAAAAGGATCTTTACAAAATGGTTCTAAAATCCCAAGTTTGCAAGAAAATTGGAGGAAGCACGAACTCTGCTTTTCTTGCTCTCATCCCCAAAGAGAAGGGAGCCAACTCCTTCAACAGGTTTCGTCTAATTTTGCTTTGTAATATAGGTTACAAATTGATCACCAAAGTCATAGCTAACAGACTGAAGCCCATTCTCCCCAAAATCATTCCAGATAGCCAAGGAGGCTTCATTCAAGGTAGACAGATTGTGGACAACTTTATTTTGGTCCAAGAGGCAATCCATTCAAGCTTGAGTCACAACGAAAAAGGTATGGTTGTCAAACTTGATCTAGCTAAGGCTTTCGATAGAGTTAGACATTGTTTTCTGCTGAAATCTTACATAAACTTGGATTTGGTGAGAATTTTATCAATTGGATTCAAGCTTGCATCTCGGAGCCTTGGATTGCCCCATTAATTAATGGCAGAGCTGCTGACTTTTTCAAAGCCACGAGAGGGCTCAGGCAGGGGTGCCCTCTCTCACCTCTTTTATTTGTTCTTCAAGCCTCTGTTCTCAGTTTTTATCTAGACAAAAAAGAGTAGATCAGGATATTGCTGGACTCTGTATTACGAGGGGTGTGAAAACCATTAATCACGCTCTTTTTGTGGATGACATGCTGCTATTGGGAGCAGCTTCTGGGATTATTGCCTCCAGATTTAAAAAAGCTTTGGATGAGTTTTGTTTGGTATCGGGAAGCAGTCTAAACAAACGAAAATGCCATATCTATTGCTGGAACACCACTTCTAGCTTGCTCAACTCCATATCCAGAATCTTTGGTTTTGCAGCATCCTCAAATTGGACTTCCTTCAAGTATTTGGGCCTCTCTGTTTTTCTCAAAAAAGCTTACAGCAGAGATTGGCCCCCCCAATTGGAGAAATTCAAGAACAAACTACTTGCATGGGGATATTCCTGGCTCAACATTGCTAGTAAGTCGATCCTCATCAAATCTGTTCTTTCCAATCTTCCCCTGTTCCAGTTTTCTGTCCTTCTCGCTCCATCTAGCATTGTGAAAAAAATGGAGGAGACCATTCGAAAATTCTTTTGGAAGGGAGGTAAACAGAATGAGAAAAAGATTTCGCTAGTCAACTAGGAATGTATCTCCAAACTGCTATTGGAAGGAGGCTTGAATTTCAAGAATCTTGGCTACCATAATGTAGCAATGGGAGCTAAATTAATCTAGAGAATTATCGCCCCTAAACCTGGCTAGGCGCAATTAGCTCTCTGGAAAAAATACTTCAAAGGCCAGCGTTCTCGTTGCCTAGATCATCCTAAGAAGCATTCAAATACTCCCTTCTTGAAGTTTTGCAGCAAAGCTTGCTCTCTTATCAAAGATCATGCCTTCTGGGTTCCTGGTAATGGAAAAGGATCAACCTTTGGACAAATAAAATTTTGAATAACGAGCCTCTGGGAGACTGCCATTCACTCCAAACGCTGCGCAGATGGATGAATGAGGTTGGTTTGCGAACTCTATGGGACATTTCAGCTTGACAGAACTCTCGCTGGGCTGGCTGGAATCTTCAAACACCCCCAGAACTTTCTATGGAGGGTGAGATCCTGATTTCCAAGCTCCACAGCCTGTCTCCTTTGCTAGCTCGAAAAAGGGATACAAGAGGATGGGGTACGCAGAATGGCGGATACTCTGTTGCTCAAGGTTACGCCAAGCTATGTGAGTGTCCCCATGTGGCCACAAAACCTAAGCCTTGGAAAGGGATATGGCATTATCCCACCTTGCCTAAAATCAACTTCTTCAGTTGGCTGCTTTGTCACTCCAAAATTTTGACAGATGATAACCTCCAGAAACGTGGTTTTCACAGTCCCTCAAGGTGCAATCTTTGTAAGGTAAACCAGGAAAGCATAGTTCATCTGATGCTCGTATGCACCTTTACTTTGCAGATTTGGACAGAATTATTGGGAACTCTGAGTTTCAACATCGTGTTGCCTTCCTCCATCCTTGATATTTTTACTAAATGGTTGCAAAGGTATCGCAGGACTCCCCCCAAAAATAAAATCATCAGAGCTGCTTGGACTGCTCTCCCAAAAATAATATGTTGGCAGGTTTGGCTTGAGAGAAATAAAGCGATTTTTAGAAGCTATGAACAAGAGACCAAGCTTGTGGCAGTCAAGATTAAAAGTTAGCTTAAAGAGAATCTGAGAGATATTAAATATGATTTAAATCTCAGTCAGCAAGATATAAATTGGGGCTCCTATCTTGAACTCCAGTTCCAAAAAAAGTGCAAACAGTATCTCCCTCCTCAAAGATTGGCAAATAAGACTTTCATCAAATGAATTCAAAGACTGGGCCACAAATCAACAGAGATTCTCCCTCTTTTTTGACGGGGCTGCAAAGGCCAATCCTGGAAGAGCTGGAGCTGGAGGCATCATTTTGAATCCTGATGGCATAAGGATACACAGTTTCACCTGGGGTCTGGGCATAGATTCTAGCGTTCAAGTTGAGGCTTTGGCTCTTTTCCAAGATCTCAAGATTATGAAAATGTTGAACATCAAGGAGGCAAATGTAATAGGGGACTCCCAAGTAATAATTAATACTATGGTGACTCATTCTAAGCCAACGGATCTAAGGCTTGCAAGGCTGATTTTCAGAGTAACAGATCTTAGAGACTCCTTCCAGAAGTTGAATTTTTATCATGTGTTGAGAGCTAACAATAAGGAGGCAGACATTGAAGCCAACAAAGCTGCCCTCCTTACGGCTAGAGCCTTGCTCAGAGGAGGACAAGAATCATGGGAACCAATTCCTTAATTTAGATAGCTGTCATGTTTTACTGCATTTTGTTAAACTAGTTTGTATGTATCCATTAAGTTGGGAAAATCTCAAAAATAGACTACATAGTAGCAGGAAAAAAGAGATCTGAGCTAAGCATAAACATCATGAACTTGCATGGTTGTACAGTTCTTGTGGAATCAGACTCACCTTATGTAAATCGGTTTTTGGCATTAAGGCCAAGTATTTAATAGATTCACTATCCGTTTCTGTAAAAAAAAAAAAAAAATGGAGGGCAGCGCTGAGTTTTAGGGTGATCTGCGTGCGTGTTCTGAATTGGAGCTCCCGTGCCCCCGCTTCCTCGGCCCCTACGGCCCTCCACAGGCCCCCTGCCTGGCAGCCCCTACTGCTAGGCTCTCAATCCTTCCTGGCATCCGCGCAAGCGGGCTCTGCCTCCCTCCTTCGGCCAGTGCTGTTGTAGGCACAGTGTCTGCGTTTGGGTTTTGCGATCGCAGAGGAGCATAACCACCGCAATGAGTGTGCCTGGGGATGGGGAGCCTTCTCCCACCCCACCAATCTCTTCAGAAGAATCATTCAGAAGATTTCTCTCGCAGAAAGGGAAGAAACATTTGATTCCAGAAGTCCCAAAATTCATCAAAAAACTGGAGGAAATTCCTGAGATCGCCCTGCCAGAAGACCAACCGATAAAAATCGCCCTGTCAGAAGAAGATATTTCATTTTCTAGTTCACCTCCAAAGAAGATCGAGATTTGGTTTTTAGAAACGGTCCATATTTTATGGGAAATCAGGGTATGTATCTTAATAAGTGGACCCCCGACTTCGATCCCTCAATCGATACCCCTAAAGAGGTCCCAATTTGGGTCTGGCTTTCCTATCTTCCAATCCATTGCTGGAGCTATCACACCTTATAGAAGATTGGAAATGGCCTGGGCCGTTTCATTGACAAAGCATATAACAAGGGCCAATTTACCTGCGTAAGAATATGTGTGGAAGTTGATCTGAAAGCTGGACTTCCCGAAGCAATAAAACTTACAGTTAGAGAATGGCATCACTATCAAAAATTGGATTACGAGCAACTGCCTTTCAAATGCAGAACCTATCACGAACATGGACACTTCCAACGAAATTGCCCAAAAGCTCCAACTGAGGACAAAGTGGACGAAGAAGGATGGAAAGAAATCAAAAAGGGTAAGGCAGTCCCAAAACCAACTGAGAAGAAAAATTCAGAGCCATTGGTGAAGCCTCGGCCTAAACCAAAAGCCAAAGAAGTTCTAAAAGAGGGTTCTTCCTCTGGGGTAAAGACAGATGCCATTGGAACCCAAGAGGAACTAGAAGACTCGTCGAAGAAAGTGAAAGAAGCAGAGGCGAAGTCAACTCTTCCTCCATCAGAGGATGAACAAGGGGAAAAAGAAGAAAACGAGGAGCGCATCAGTCTGGACCCCGATTGTGAGGGAGATTCAAAAGATGGAGTCTCAGATTCAAACAGCTCGCAAGTCACTCCTATCAAGTCAGCCAGGGGTCGAAAGTCCAAGAAGAAATAGAGAGAGGAAAAAACTTATCTGGATGTTCTCCAAGGCTCTCAGAAAACACTCAAAGGAATGATGAATACCAGATCTAGGCGCAAGCATGGTCAGGCTCCAAAAGGATCCACAACCTTCCAAGCTAGTGAATAATGAAATACGTCTCCTGGAATTGTAGAGGGTTAGGCAGCAGGTTGAAGGAATAAGCTCTGAAAGGCATTGTAAGGATGTACTCGCTTGAAATCCTTCTCATCCAAGAGACAAAACTGGAGGACCTTCTACTCCTCCAAGCAAGCAAAGCATTCTGGCATAAAGGCCAAGGGAGAGCAGTCAGCACTAGAGGCACCTCTGGAGGGATTGCCTCCTTTTGGGACAGCTCCAAATATGATCTGATTCACGAAGAATGTTTCCCCCATTGGCTACTCACTAATCTTCTCCATAAATAATCTGGCCACCAAGTAAGTATGTTCAATCTTTATGCTCCGATCTTACCATCTGAGAAAAAAATTTGTTGGGACTCGCTCCAGTCCTATATTTTCTTGCACAACCCAGAAAATATTATTATTGCAAGTGATCTAAATGTTATGCTAGTTGCAGAAGAGAAAAAGGGGGGCTCGTTGGTCAAGGACCCAGCTAGAGAATGGGTTGAAGACCTCATTTTAGATTGGGAATTGGAGGATATCAAGCCCACATCTAGGAAATTCACCTGGTTAAACAAAAGGATAGGCCCTGGCCACATTGCTGCTTGTTTGGACAAATTTCTAGTCCAATCCTCCTTCTTGACTTGTGGTCTAATGGCCACCTCTAAAATTCTGCCGAACTACACCTCTGACCATAAACCCATTTTGCTTGAGCTCTCCTTGGATGGAAATCTTGGCCCCATTCCCTTTAGATTCAGTTCTCTATGGATTCATCAAGAAAATTCCCGGAGGTGGTCTCTGAGGCCTGGAACCGGCAAGTTCATGAAGGATCCCCTTTCTTTGTGTGGGAAGAAAAAATGAGGAGACTTAAAAGGGAGCTCAAGGAGTGGGCTAAAAGGTTGAAAACGCCCACTGCCAAAATAAAGGAGATGCATGACAGTTTAGCAGGCCATCAATTAACAATGGAGAATTCCGATGTAACTCAAATCCTTCTTCAAAAAGAAGTAGAGTTGCAAAAATATCTCCATAGAGAAAGTAGGGATGAAGAAGAGTTCTGGAGACAGAAATCCAAAAATCTTTGGTTACAGGCCGGAGGCAAAAATACAAGCTACTTCCATAAGCAAGCTGAAGCATGCAAGAACTTCAAAATAGTAAATGAAATTCACTATCAAAACACTGTGGTTAAATATTCTGAAGGTATAAAGCGAGCAGCCCACTCCTTCTTCAAAGATCTTTACTCTACCCCGGAAGACACTCCTATCGATTCTCAAGCCTATCTGATTGATCTTATTCCTCACTGTGTTCAATATTCTGACAATATTATGCTGACTGCTCCGATTAGTATGAATGAGATTAAAGAAGCTTTGGATTGCATGGATCCGAATAAAGCCCCGAGCCCTGATGGGTTCACTGCAAGGTTCTACTTGACTTTCCTATAAGGTTTGCAGTTATTCTCCATTGGTCCCATCCACCACACTAAGTTGTCCAATACCTGTCATCTATAGGTAAACCTCCTTTCATGGGCTAAGCTCACTGTCATATACCCTGTGGCAAATCCAATTGTGCTCTATTCCTTGTGCCTGAAACTGGAAGGAATTATTTAAAAGAAAATGAAATGTCGAGTCCTTGTGCTAATCTGGAAGGACAGGTTGTTTGGGAAGCTGGTTGGAGTAGGGACTGTTGCTGGGCTTAGAGTACCGGTTGGCACAACAAGCCCAACCTTGCTTAAGCAGTTTAAAAATATGGCATGATCCATGACTGCACCCCATTCAATCATACGAAAATATAGCACTGAAATTCTTACATAAAGTGCATATAAACATATCTACATCAAGTTTGATGAGTGATAAAGAGCTGAGTTACACACCTAAACAGGTATTGACAGACCAGTGATGGCCCCGGAAGGAATTTTGGAAGTAGAAAACAGGTAAGGGAGGGTCAATAAATCCCATAATACTACCATTGGAGAATGCTTGTCAAAAACCTATCAGTAAGTTGAAGCTATTTGCCTTTATCCCACCTGAAGCAATTAATGTTGAAGTGGAACCCATGCCTATCCATCTATACAGTTTGCATTTCAAGTTTATCTTAACACCCTAATGTTCTATTGATCCAAGGTTTTATTTCGAAACAGAGATAACTGGTTCGCCCAGCGGTTCGCCATTTGTCGTGGCCACAACCACCACCCTATTAAAACATGCTCTGGTAGCAAATTTAAATGGGTCCCTTAGAAGTTTGATCTTTCACTTCTCCAAATGATTTGTTTTTATCTCAGGGATTTTAACTCTTTGCCGAGTCAAATCTTCAATTCTTAATGGTTAAGCCCCCCTTAACAAATCTTTGATGCATGATTCATCTATAACCCTTTCTAGCCCTTCATTCATATCCTTCATCGGAACTTTTTCGATCCTCATAAACCTTCACCAACCCCCCACTCTCTACTATGGTTGTTTTGGGGTCCAACTCGTAAAACCTTCTATCGCATCCTTATTTCTATCTCAACATTTTTGCAATGGAAATACTTTGCAAACATGCTTAACTTACCCTTTCCGCGCCTTTTCAGTCTTTACATATTTCCCTATGCCTGCCTTTATCGCTATCGCAATATCACAATTTTCGCAGTCACACTACGCATTCCCCTCTTGCATCTGATATGCAACGACTTTCCAGACTCCAAACACAATTAATCGCATCCATATATATATTGGGTCTGTCGTTACATCGCTTATCACAATCGGCGAAGTCCATGGCATATACATAAAGCATGATGCGATATGGCAGACCCGCCGGTGTTATTAATCACAACGCATATATATTTCGGGTCTGGCCTATTGCGTATCGCAATCACAGAACCTAAGGCTTGTACATAAGACACTCTACGATATGGCGGACCCGCTGGGACCATTAAGCACAAAATATATATTTATCGAGTCCGCTTCCCCCAATCACAAATCGCAATCGGCAGTCAGCGATAGTAAAGCGACATGTGATATACGAAGGGGTGATGGGCAGGCCCGACGATAACTGTAGACTCAAGTGCATATTTTTTGAAGTCTGGCCTTATGGTCGGCCATGGGTTTTCCCGTGTTTTCCTGTGTATTCGATAAAAGGTTGTTGTTCGAGTTTTCAAAGGAAAATCCCATATGGCGGACCCGCCAACACTATTGACCATGACACATATCTATGTCGGGTTCGACCTTTTAGAAAGCGCAATTGGCAGAGCCCAAAGCTTAAACTTAAGGCATGATGCAATTAGCAGACTTGGTGATGATTACATATCTAGGGGTATATTATTTGAAGTCTGACCTTATGGTTCGGCCGCGGGTTTTCCCATGTATTCCCATGTATTTTGATAAAATGTTGTGGTCTGGGTTTTCAAAGGAAAATATCGTAGAATGAATGGTCTACTTCCGAAGCATTGTCAAAGCAATCCTTGAGTAAAAATGAATATTATGGAAAACGAGAATACATGTCACAGCATGTTCGGTGGTTTGATAATTATAGCTACTCTGCGTTGCAAGATTAAATAGAAACTATGGCTGAATGCAAGGTTTGTTTGTGAGCATGTTTGTCATATTTCTCATAATCATAGCTAATATGAATTATTTCTGTAGGAGAGTTCGAGTGGACCCGGTAGCAGATAAAGGTGATTTATATCAAGATGAAACCTCTGCAGCACCGGTGTCGGTTTTGCAAAGACATATTCTGCAGAAAGGGATATGAACCGCCATAGTGCATAATGGAGGCACGCGCCATGTCAAGAGGAAGCACAACACTGATACATCAAGATGTTATTACCTCCAAACTCACCTTCAATCATGCCAGATGTGGGATGATGAGTGCAGTGCCTTCAATTTCCTTCAGGAAATGATAGGGAATAATGTCCGCTCAATACAAGTGTGAAGGGATGACACACAACCATCCTCATTTCAATTAGCATCTATTCATTTCCCTAGGAAATTAAATGCTCTAATAGATGTGGCCTTTACGTGTGAGCCATTTCACCAATTGACTCTACGCATGTATATTTTAATTTGTATATTGAAAAGAGGAGGGAGGTGAAAAGTTAGGGGAAGACCGAGGGTCAGTTCCTTATGCATAAGTATTAAATCCGAAGATGAGAGGAGGACTTTTTTTTGGGCAGAAAAACTTTTGATTTATTGTGAATAAAGAAGATTGTTTGGTTGAGAAAGAGCCTTTTTCAGATTCATTTGCCTCTCCTTTCATGTGTTTAGAATCAGGATGTCATTGCTGGCATAAATATAAATGTGATTTGTTTTGTGCATATTGATAGCAGACAGTTTGTGACTAGCCTTGGTTATTCAAATATGATTTGTTACCATGGTTAATTCATGAGCGATTGCTAATTTGGGACCTTGTTAAACATCATTTGCAAGTTTTATTTGTATGGAAAGGAATGTGTATTCCTATATAAGTAATTAGATTGCAATTAAGATTTAATACAACCTTGTTCAATTGTGAACCAGTAATTGATTCATTAGGACTTGGAATTTATATATGTTGTTTAACTTCCTTTTGTTATGCTCATGCATGATAGATTATAATAGTTAGTACTAGCATAAGTAGTTATAATTAGTGTAGATAGGATCTGATACATATAGGTTAGTTGTTTTGTTTGTTGATTTAATTGAAGTCTTCCTCCAAGAAGCAATCTTTCAACACATATAACAGTTTACGGGATCCTCTAAAACCCATCAGAACTAACCATTCCAAACGAAAGAAGATTTGATTGGGGTCTGCAATTGGGTTAGTTCTCCTTGTTTGCATAGCGAACATTCACCATGTCAACAGGTTCAAATGTGCTCTTTGTTCTTCATGCAACTTCCTTTACTTGTTCTCTTTGTATGATCTTCATTGTGCGCGCTTGTCATGATGTTTTTGGAATACTTGCATCTGCAATTACTCATGAGAAGCAACGAGCATCTTGAAAATCTCCTATTCTACCATGTTTTATACATATTTTCTATTCATATTTTTTTAGTTTGCTCGAGAGGGACAAAAGGGGATTCTAGGCCCATGGGCACACTTTGAAAGGCTCAACAGATGAAGAGCAAAGTCTTCGTATTTTCGGTATGCGCTCATGTGCTCAAAAGAGGAAGACAGTCAAGGCAAGGCACATGGCACAAGTCTAAAGGACGAAGGGGAATGATTCAAGATTCCCAAGTGCACTTTGTACTCAAGCGAGAGAAAGAGGGGATGGGACGCACTACTAAAGGCTTAAGGATGAGGCTTCATGCATTAAGAGTGCACTCATGTGCTCAAGAAACCAAGGAGGGTGTGTCCCTTCGAGTTGATGGAGTTCTCTCAAGGAGGAGAATTCCTTTGGTTCGAAGGAGTGTGCTCAAGGAGGGTGGAATCCTTTGGGTCAAAGGAGTGCTCTCAGGGAGGGCGTATTCCTTCAGGTCGAAGAAGTGCGCTCAAAGGAAACTAATGAGGGACATGGCACAACTACTGAGGATAAAGGATGAAGTTTCATGCTTCAAAGTGTGGTCATGCATTCAAGAGACCAAAGAGGGGGCATGGCATAATTCTAAAGGCTGAAGGATGAAACTTCATGCCTTCGAAGTGTGATCATGCACTCAAAGGGTCAAGAGGGCGCATGGCGCATTGTGGAAGGTTGAAGGGTGGAGCTTAAGGCTTTCAAGTTGCGGTCATGTGCTCATGGAGGGCACATTCCTTCGGGTCGAAGGAGTTCTCCCAAGGAGTGTGCATTCCTTCAGGTTGAAGGAGTGCTCCCAAGGAGGGCGCATTCCTTAAGGTTGAAGGGGTGCACTCAAAGGAAGGCTTGGTTTTTGAAGGGCACAATTTGGAACAAGGAAAGGGAAAGATGGATTAAGGAGTGCACTTTATGCTTTTGGAGGGTGCATGACACACTTTTGAATAATGAAGGATCTTCCATCAAGACATCAGAGTGTGCTGATGTATTCTTATCCTTAATGAGCTTGTTTTACAGCTGAAATTAGTTTAAGTCTAGGTGATAAGTAAAGGGGCGAACATAATGAGTTTAAATTAAAACCATGTGTGACTCATAACAACTCATTAAGAAAACTTAGACAAGCTTGAAAAATGATGAATATAAATCAAAACGCCACTTTGTACACATTCCCCAGTTTCCACAAGTGAAGTGTGTGCAACTGCGACCCAAAAGTGTCGTTTTACAACAACAAAGATGTTATGACCATGAAATGCACCCAAATATGTTCTAATGAATGCAGCAACACTTGAGATCATTCAAGGACACTTAAAACTCATAGAATAATATGAGACAACATTTGATGATCAAGGACTCACTAGATATGATGGTGATAGTAGGCTCCAAAATTCACATGTAGTGAAATTTTGGAGGCTGTTGTAGCCACGACAACACTTGGCGACACACTCGGTGTAATTCAACTTCTCTGTATGGGAATAACTTTCGGTTAAGGGTCAGACCTTCAGGAAGTATTGATTTCCTTGATTTCCCCTTTTCGACTTGGCTTTATACATAACATATCACTTTTCTATACTCAGTTGAAAACACATAAAAGATACACCCTATCACAATTATTTCAATACACGAAAGGGTAATGTGCATCACGATTTTATGGTATTCAGAGTATATGTTTTCATCTCTAGTGTTGCTCTGCTGCCATTAAGCCTGGAGAGTATCCCGACGGAGTCACTTTAGGAGCATGAATGTTGCTTCATTTCCAGTGAGCCTAGACAGTACCCAGGCGAAATCGCTTGCTTCACCTCCTTGCATAGGAATAATTTATCTTCTTTAACCCTTTATTTATTTATTTAATAGAACTATGCATCGACACTTATTATTTTCAACAGGCGTAAGAGGGATCCCAAATTATTTAGATCAGGGGAGATTTCTCCTTCAGAGAAGTATTTTAAGACCTCTGATATTTATTCGCTCTCTTTAGACTTTCCCCTTTTCCTTTCTCTATTAGATTGGACAAGTTTTAACCCACAAGTAGATTTACACCAAGTTGAGTAGTTTAGACACTAGCATAGGTGTATATCTAATAGGTTCCCTTGAAGTTCTCCTCTTCGACGAATAATATTTTCCATCTGGATTTAGCTCAACCTATGGAATTTTCCCAAAGAAATAACGAGAACAACAGAAAGCTAAGTGTTGTGGTTGTCACACTTCTCTTTTATTCGACGATAAAGTTCCTCTTAAGCCATGCATTTTTTCACACAAGGACTTATTAAGAAAACACAAAAGAAAGAGATGAAAAACCAAAAACATTAACAAGAGACAAAGCAAATGGAGATTGAAGCCAAAAAAATAATTAAAAAAATAATGGATCACATCGTCTCAAGGCCTTAACCATAGTCAAAAGGAGAAAAAAAGGGTATTACGACCTAAATAGACCTCTAAGGCTAATCGAACATAAACATTACCTCAAAACATAACATGAGCCCTTTTAAGGTGAACCTTGGCCTCCATGTAAAATATTAATACGATTATGAGGAATTTTGTTTGCGGGATTAATCTTATGGTACTAGCCATGCTCAAGCAAGGAAAATAATGTACATGTGCCAAATATGAAATATTTTGGGTTCAAGGGCAATAAACAATGTGACAAATGGGTAACATTTCCAGTATAGTGGATCATTATCCCCTATGATGTTTTGAGCACCAAGGATGTACCTTGAGCCCTTACTGACAACTGGGGAGAAAATCTACAAAGAAGGATATGTGTCCATATCTCTCTCACTACATGGTAAATAAAGAAGAATAAGAGTTGTGAGATCTGAATTAATCTTTTACTTCTTGTAATCCATTAATGAAACTTTTAACACCACAAAACTCCTCTAAATGGAATGTTTGGCCTTCGAGTGAGATATGGGAACTATTAGAAAGTCTTAGGCATAATGTATGTGTCCTAATATCTTAACCAAATTCATGGGATAAAACAATTTTTCTTAAGATTTGAATAATGTTTTTAAGACTCATGCTCCTTGAACAAGTCATTGAGCTAGTATCAAGGCCAATTAGAGACTTCATTATTGTTAATGTCTCAAGACCCATCCATTATGTCTAAAACTTTCTAATAGTGACCATATTTCGTTTCGAAGCTAAATATTAATATTCTTAAGGGTTTGTGGTGTTGCTTAAGGTGTCAATGATGGATTATAAGCCCTAGAATTGCAATTTAGATCATGAATCCTTGCTTTACTTCATTGACTATGGTTAAGGCCTATGGCTAGTATGCAAAGTATCTTAATGTTTCCTATATACCACTAAGAAATTAATTATTCAAGTATGTTTGGTGGTTTAAGGCCTAGTTTATGGATCAATGCTAGAAGATTCATTTTGGGCAAAAGTATTGAGATCCATATCTTATGTGTAAAACCTCTTAATGCTGTCTATATCGTATTCAAGGAGAAAGGTACTTTCAAGAAGTTTCATTTTGGTTGTTCAGGAAATCCTTCAAGTCCCATAATACCTATAAAATTAATTCAAGGGTTAACAACCTTCTTTTCCTCCCAAAATCATGGTTAAGGTCGTAAGACCCAACCCTTCTATATAAGAATACTAATGAAAGCTATGGTTAAAAACCTCAAGCATATAACATGACTGGTTTGATCTAGGGTAGATTATAGATACAATGCATCGCCCAAACAAATTATGCTTCCCCTTATGGACAATGAACCTTGTTGTGCAAAAGAAAGACATTATTCATGGCCCAATGTAATCCACAGGTGATGTTTGTCAATTATTTTCCTTGGTCACATATATATTGTAGTTTATGCGACAATAATATGATCTTTACAGTGATTTTTTTAATTATCCAATCAACGTAATGTGTAACCCTAGTATTTCCTTTAAACTCAAAGCATTTGAACTTTTTCCAGTATATCGATAATGGGTTATGCATTGTTCCAAGGAAATTTGTTACACGCCTAATTTCTTGTGGGACACTTGAACTACTCTATGGATACAACATTTGATTGATCATTTTACCTCACTTTTTTGTAGTTAGAGCCTCTGAATTGAAAGGTCCTTGTTGCATGAGTAAGATTTTATCATATGATGTCTGGATGTAATCATGTTGCTCTTATGATGTGTGCATGAATGCAAGAGTCTGCTTTATCTTCACAAAACGCAATCTCCTCCAACCTCAAAAGGATTCTCCAATCAACAAGTTGGAGATTACTAGTTAAAAATCCGATTACCACATATGCTGCATTGAACACACCTTTCTCTATGTGTATAAATATGCTATAAAATTGATGCCAATTTTCTCTGAACTTTAAAATTCAATAAACTTAAACCAAAGAAAAATGAGGTACGTGGATCTAAAAACCATCTAGGTTGAAATGTACATGTGTTAACTTCTAAAGACTAATATAAGCTTGATCATATCCTGCAAACTAAATTCTTATTGCAAGTGCATTCACACAAACACACATATACTTCTAGGTTGAAATGTACAAAAAAAATACTATTAGCTTCTAAAACCTAAAACAAACTTGATCATATCCAACAAACCAAATTCTTATTTCACATAAAAGCACATATATATACTTCTTGAGTGAAGATTTTCTCAGCTAGGCATATTGTTGATAGTTCTTTTAGAACAAACTTTGTGCACCTTTAGATCACATAACATATCACATCTAGCTTCATCTACACTCTTTTTCCATATGCTACTAACTTAAAGCCTTTCCATATCACATAAACATTTAAATATTTAAGTGGTGTATCTTATCTAACATTTTTGGAATTTATTGCAGAAAATTTAACAAATACATTATAAATGTTAATTTAAAAATTTCAATATTTTTTCTTAAAAAAATATGCATTTAAAAATTGAATTCTCTATAGATTCAAATATTATGAAATAATAAAATTATTATTATTATTATTATTTATATTATATTATTTATGTATTTAAATATAATGAAAATGCAATATAAATATTATTGTTTTTTAACCAATATATAAAAATTTAAAATATATTTATATATTACAAAAATTAAAATATATATAAAGTGAAAAATATTTGATAGAGAATAAAAAGAAAAGACCATAGGAAATTATTTTTGGCATTGTAGGTTGAATTGAAATGTTATCGGGTAGTTAGTTACAAAGTGAGCGGAAGGGGCACACAAATCCTGTAATCGGGTGGGTGAAGAATTTTTGATGTATCGATTTATATTTTTCAAAATAATTTGTCCAAATATTCAAAATGTTTAGTAAAGTGTTGATCTTCAGAGGAACTATAATAGGATCATGTAGTTTAACCAGACGGAAGTGTTTTTTGGAAATTTTGGTCATATTTAGAGAAAATCTGGCAAAGGATTTTTGTAAATCTAAATTATAGTTGTCAAACTTCAAAATTTTAGGTGTCTTAGAGGTTTTTGATGGTGTTGAATCCATTTCCACCATCAAAAACACGATTCAAACACTGTCTCTACAAGTTTTTTTGAATTTTTTTGCACATATTTCAACCACTTTTGACCGTCCCAACAATTCCTCTACCTAATTAAGATTATCTCATGCCTTACCGTAAGGATGGTTAATAGCGACTTTAGAAAATAGGAGCATGTGCCATATAAATATATGATCAAAGCTGTAATACAGTGATCGTCATGGTGTTCAGAGCTGTTTATGCCGCTTTGCAGGCTGTTCACAATGTTTCTTTGAGTGAAATCCGTGGGTACCGCTACCTGAATATTAGGGTTTTGACTCCCACATTTTAGACCAATTCTACACTTATATTAGGGTTTTGACTCCTACATTTTAGACCAATTCTACACTACAGATCTGGCAGCCGGAGATCTGAACGCAGTGATGAATATATGATGTGGCAATTAGAATTTGAATGCGTCATTTTAGTGGGAAACATGTATGAGTTGATTGACAGTTGCAATACCGTATTATATCTACAGAGACAACAGTTTCAGCAGAATTATATTCATTGGTAAATGGTGGATTGGATTAACTGTCACTTCTAAGTTCTCCTGAAATTGATAGTTATCCGCTGATTATTCTCCTAAAGTTACTTCTAAAGTTATCCTCTGATTATTCTCTCTGACCCAAATCTTGTGGGATGCGTTGACGTACGCGTTTATACATTCTTTGTAGACCCTAATCAATTTGTCGTGTTTATTTGAAATTTGGACGTGAACATATATTGTATCTCCATGTGCGCATGGTGTGATATATTATAATTAATGTGATATATTATTATTAATTTTATGTTTGCTTTATTTTTAGTTGTATATTATTAATAATTATAATTATTTATTTATTAATTTTATTTTATTTTAATTAGTGAATATATTATATTATTAAGTGACAATATATCTTTACTATACGTGGAGAGTGAAATATTTAATATAGAAAATATTTAAAATTAATTAAATAAATATTTATTGTTAATTTATATTAAAAAATCATATAATTTATATATGGTGTTCACTATTAATGTGCAATAAATATATATATTATAAATTTTTTGGTAAAAAATTATAAATTTACATGTATTCTAATTTCTCTATAATTTCTTCTTTTTTCTTGACATATTTTTCAATCAATTTTGTAAAAAAAAATCAGCAAAAATTTAAATCTATTTATACATTCAAAAATACATTTTAACCTATAAAAATTTATAATCTTGTGAAAAATTAAATTACCAAATTCCAATTAAAAAAATAAAACAGAGAATACATAAAACTCAGATCTGCAAAATTGTATGCCATTTGATATACGTATTTTGGATAGGAGATGCCAAACACATTGTTTTGTAGGTGCAGCTGCTACGTAGGCAAATGCCACTTTGTAAACATAACTTCTCTAAGGCTTTACGCCAGGATTGTTTTCAGGTTACTAAACAAACGAAATAGCACAAGATTACTCGCCTTTATTATTATCATTATAATGTAACAGCTAGTACAATCATAGCAGAGTTCAGAATATTCATAGCACAATTCAGAACATTCATATCATCTGGTTATTCTGTCCATCCATTACTTTTGGACTAAGCAAGCTTATGCGTTACTACACTTCAACAACATTATCTCCACCCTCTTCTCTTCCAGAAGCCTTCACTTTAAACAGCATACATCGGACCTGCAATGTGTATGTTCCTGGTAATTAGTGGGCTGGTTTCCCTGATAGAAAAGACCAATGCAAATGATGTACTTTACTGCAAATAAAGGGAACCCAAGAGTAAGACTAGATCAAGCATAACATTAATGTCCACAATGATCCCTATTAAATATCATAAACAGATTTTTGAAGAATCTGATGGATCATTTAAACAAGACAAACCAAAAAGTAAACTGCCGCTGGCATTTCATTTGCACTAAGCTTCTTACCTTAATAGCCGAATATAATTCAGAAGTTGCATCATAGAAACTAATATGGAGGAGGAGGAGACTTGTAAGAGTAGTGATGTGCAGGTGGTGAGGGATAGACGGGTGCTTTGGGATGGGGAGGAGGCAAGGTAGGTACTGGTTTGGGGGGAGTAGGACTTACTACATGAGTTGGGGGAGGTGGAGAAGATTTGTATCCGTATGGTTTTTCTGGTGGGGTTGGAGCAGTTTTTGGTGGTTTGGTTCCTGGAGAAGGTTTATGGTGTTCGTGGTGGGGAGGAAGAGGAGTTGGCCATGATTTTGGTGGTGAAGGAGGAGGAAGGGGCTTCTCAACTGGGGGAGGCTTAGCATATGGAGCAGGAGTTGGTTTTGGCGGAGAAATCTCCACCTTGGGAGGAGGTGGATATTTGTACTTGTATGGGGGAGAAACTGGCACCGCCTCAGGAGGAGGTTTGCTGTGCACGGGCGGTGGTTTCTCCACTACTGGGGGCTTGGGAACGGGTGTGGGTGCAGGGGGCGGCTTATAATGTACTGGAGATGGAATGTGAGATGGAGGGGGAGGTGATTTGTAAGGGTATGGTTTCGGAGGTGGGGATTTATAGTATGAGGCAACTGATGGATTTGCAGCACAAATGCTGGCAGTAATGAAAAGAAGCAATAACTTGGAAATGAATTGAACGTCCATGTTTGCAGGAGAGAGGTACCGCGTTGGTATGAAATGAGTTCATAGGTCTCGTATTTATAGGAGATCGAGAAGGGCTTCGAGGGAGTGGCGGTGGTAAACCGTAATGTGAATTTCGTTCATTCAAAGCCCGTGGGGTCATCTCGCAGTTTAAAGTCAGGTATCTCGGCTATGATTAGACATGCCAGCACATTACTAAATCACTCTGTATATAATAATAGTTACTTTAACAGCGTCGTGTTTTGTTTTGTTTTCGCATCGACAACATGGCAGAGTTCACGTTACCGTTATTTTGAAGACTCCATTGGAAATTTCTGGTCTTTTAGTAATACTCCACAAGTTTCTTTCTGTTCGATTTTCCTTTTACATCTCTTTTACTGGGTGAATATAACATAAACAACTTCCAATCAGGACAGTCACAATGCAGATCATTTGATGGCATTTTTAGTGGGAAGCAGAGTATATATATTGTGGACGTGTAAGTAGTGGTGGGTTCTTATTGCTTATGATGCAACGTACAACGATTAAAATTTGAATGTTATTAAACGGTGCGTTCTTCTTGGGTGCAATGTATTTAGCCTGATAACCTCAACATTATTGCTGAACTATGCATTTCGCATTTTCCTTTAAGGTGCGACGTACTTGACTGAAATTTCGACGTAATTACATTCGATAGCAAATGGTAAATTGAGTTACTTGTTACTTCAATTTTTGTAATGTATTGTCGCTCTCGGGTCCCTTTCTGAATGCCGGTGAGAATACCAATTTTTTTACTTAAACTTGTGAATAGATTATTGAATAGATCATTATTAGAGCCTTGTATCACCTGAATCCTTTTCAAAAATAGATGGTCATGTATAACGTTTAGTGGAGGACAGCTTTAATCTTCGTGCACATATCAAATTTTATCAAGGTGCATATGGTGTGACCTAATAGAACCTTTGAATGATGTAATATTTTATTATTTAAAACAATAATTTAAAATTATAGAATGAAATGAAAAAAATTCATTCTATTTATTTATTTAGTGGATTCATAGTGTATTCATAGGCATTTAAATTATTAAATTAGGTATTTTACTTATCATTTTTTAAATTTATAGTGGAAAATTTAACCAACACCATAGAAATATTTATTATTAAAATAGATACTCTTTGTATTTAAATAAATAATAATTTTATATTTATTTATATATTTAAATATAAAGGAAAATAATATAAATATTATAATATTTCATAAATTTATTTTTAAATCTAAAATTTTATAATAAAAATAAATAAATAATAAAAAATTAAAAATCTTTAACCATTAAACTATAATTAAAAAAATATTATTTAAAATATAAAATTTTAAAATGAATAAAAATTTAATATAGAATGCACTCTATACTGAAAATGAAAAAAAAAAAAGGCGATAGGAAATTTTATCATCCTTTGTGATTTATATGTTCCAAATGATAGATATATTTATTTTAAAAGTTAATATCTGAATGAATAATTAAATAATATTAAAATTATTTATATATTTAAATATAATAAATGAATGTAAATATTATTATTTTTAAAAATTAATGTTTTAAATCTAATTTTATAATAAAATTATAAAAATATAATTTATCATAATCTTTAAAAATAAAAAAAAATAAATTTCAAATAAAAATTTTAAAGTTAACAAATATATAATATAGAATGCACCCTATACATGAAAAACTGAGACCATAGGAACTTTGATGATTGTTTGTTGAATTTATATGGCCTCATGTCAGCGTAACGAGCACTCAAATACTATCTTATCGCGTGAGTGAAGAATCGTTAAGTTCGGTTACATTTTTACTTTCACTTCTCGTTAAATTCCCCTCACCTCGCGTCACCGTCAAAGTGGAAATAGAGAGGATTAATAAAGAAATGGAGTTGTCTATAATGCGATTTTTTGGAGATTCCGGTAACGGAATCTGGCGGAAGAAATGAGGTTAAATCTTGATTTTTAGCAGTTAAAATGGTTTTTTAACTGCATATTTGGATTCAGCGTCTTGGAAAACCCCTGGGAGCCATTGATTGTGCAGAAACTAGCTATCAAACTTGGGATTCCAATGAATTACTGCCGGATTTTGACCGGAAAAATCCGCCAGAAAAGCTTTTGGAGATTCCGTTAACGGAATCTGGCGGAAGAAATGAGGTTAAATCTTGATTTTTAGCAGTTAAAATGGTTTTTTAACTGCATATTTGGATTCAGCGTCTTGGAAAACCCCTGGGAGCCATTGATTGTGCAGAAACTAGCTATCAAACTTGGGATTCCAATGAATTACTGCCGGATTTTGACCGGAAAAATCCGCCGAAAAAGCTTTCAAAAAGTCGCGTTAAAAAAATAGATATGTTTTTATATTAAATTCCCCTCACCTCACGTCACCGTCAAAGTGGAAATAGAGAGGATTAATAAAGAAATATATTTTTTTAACGTTAAATTCCTCTCACCTCACATCACGGTCAAAGTGGAAATAGAGAGGATTAATAAAGAAATATATTTTTTTTACGTTAAATTCCTCTCACCTCACGTCACCGTCAAAGTGGAAATAGAGAGGATTAATAAAGAAATATATTTTTTTTACGTTTTACTTTGTTTATCAATTTCCCGTTTCATTATTATTAAAAATTCTGTAACCCCTATATAGCTCGTTCTGTTATAAAGGGAAATGTTCAAAACTACACGGCTCGATACGCTACAATGTTTCACCAATCGCTTTATAATGTATTTAACGGTGATGTTTTCACTAGTTGGCAGGTTAACATCTTTGAGGTGTTTTAATCTTTTTAAGTTTTATAGTGGAGGTTAATTATTAATTTGTTTTTGGTTTTATTGAAAGTTAATTATAAATATTTTTTAATAGATATTATTATCATTATTATATTGAAAAAAACAATTTTACATAAAACTCCACAGTTAAGCACGCTTGAGCCAGAAGTGATTTGGGATGGATGACACGCTTGAGCTAGAGGTGATTTGGGATGGATGACCTCTTGGGAAATCCTGGTTACTAGGTGCAAGCTCTAGAAGTGATGATTTGACGTTATGTGATTCATTTCACTAGTTTCAATCCCACTTCTTCACCCCTATGAGCATCACCCGATGCAATGAGTGCTAAATGGGCTATTAAAAAATCATGAGAATTTAGTCAGTTACGACTACCTCTCATAGAAATGGTCATAGATGAATGACTTACTTAACGCAATTGAATCCCAAAATGATATCTAATACAATGCATTGTGAAAACCCCCAATACTTAATTCAAAGCTTGATGACTGGAACTGTGTAATGTGCAATTCAGTCTGGGGGAAAGCTTGGGATGACCAAGTTGGGAGACTGGCTTCTGGAATTGCGTAATGCGCAATTGGAGCCAAGTTAGGACAACCTCTGCGCAATTCCAGAAGCTAAGGCAGAGGCCTTGAGCTGCTCGATTACGTGGTGCATGCAGGTTAATGAGAGATCTGGCTAAGGGGAGCCCAGATTTGCCTAAGGGGATTGTGCAAACAAGTGGATCTGAAGGATGGTGTAATTCTTAGCGCAGATCCGATTGAATCATGATGCATGCAAGTAAAAAAAGTGCAGGAATCAATCAAACAGAAGGAGAATAAAGAATGTGGAACGAGTCAACACAACAATGACTGTTAGTGCAAAAACAGGGGAATGCATGCAACACTTGGGAAAGGAAATGGAAAACTTGAAACAACACTTCTGCAAGCTAAAATAAGTTAAAACGCCAAGAGTCACTCAATAAAACAAGTGAAACAACACTCTAACAAGCTAAACAAGGAAAAGCGATAGAAAAGGCGACACAAAATGATAAAAGAAGAACTCACCCAGAAAAGTGACAAAGATGCTCCAAAGGTTCCCTAATCTCCTCAAGCATCCTAGAGATTAATGATCGATTATACAAATGAGCTCTAGAGGCATCTATTACATAAAATTGAGAAAAATTAAATTAAATGGTGCGCATGCCTAAGATCAAGGACAAAATTGACACATGATGAAAAATTCTAAAGATAACATTGTGCCACCTTCGGAAAAATAATAATAGATCCCTACTTCCCAGGGATTCCTTTTTTATTTTCTGGGAAAAGTTGTCATGCATTTCTTGAAGAGATTGCACAATTATGGGAAGGACTATGCAACTCTCTGGCTTATGCACTAAGCAACTTTTAAGGAAAAGATTCTGTGCAATTCCTAGGTTGATTTGTTCAGGCTACCCCTCATGCTATTTGTAGTTCCCAGTTGAAGGCTGACCAGTAGCTTTGACTACGCAATTCTGGAGCTAAGTGCTCACACAGGGCTTGGACTGTGCAATTCCTAGTTTGAAGGCTAGTTTCCCTTAAGAATTGCATAGTTCACTAACTAGAACTGGGTTGAAACCAAGTCAAGAGATCAACTTGTGGGCTAGACAATAAATAAAGTTAGAAAACACAAGTCACAAGAAGAAGATAAAACTCAATTGAAGCACAAGTACTTGGGTCAATGTAAGATGAGCTGCTGTGATTTGAGGAGGGAGGCTCCAAAACGAAGCATAGGCAAAACTTTGGAGGGTGGTTGTAGTCGCTATAATATTAGTGACACACTAGTAGAACTCCAGCTCTCTATATGGACCTTGTCTCATGTAAGTGAGTCTAACACCTCCCAAAGTATTGTTCGATTCTTTGATCGTCATGGCTTCTTCACTAGATTGAGTTAAAGATGTAGTCCCTACCATTTTCTTGATCGGCATCACACATACGAAGCCAAGTAAACTGAGTTGTTTCGATTGGGAATGAGGGGTATATTGATACAAAAATAATATAGATTGTTAGAGATTTAGTTTCATCTTTAATGTTGCTCCTCTGCAAGCAGGCCTGGATAGTACCCTGGTGGAGTCACTTCATGAACAAAAGAATCGCTCCGCTGCCAGCAGGCCTGGACAGTATCTTGACGGAGTTACTTGCTTCACCTCCCTATGCAAGAAGCCTTTCTCTTCTTTCACCTTTATTTTATTTTTCATTTCGTTTTTATTTTACTTTTCAAAGAACTATGCATAGGCACTTATTTATTTCATGAAGTAGAAGAGGGATCCTGATTTATTGAGAGAAGAAGATGTTGTCCCTTCAAAGAATGATGTTTAAATATACCTATGACATACTTGTTAAGGTTTCCCCCTCACCTTACTCTACTTGACTGAGTTGAAAAGGGTTAACCGAATATAGAAAATCAATTAGAGTAGGTGGTACTAGTTAAAAGTATAAGCATTGTGATTTCACCATGACTGACTCTGAAAACGTATTTTCAATTAGGGTATCATCGAATAAAATAAACACAAGATCTTCATAAGGAGAGGGAATATATAGATAACCAATTGTTGATAGTTGTAAAAGTCCTCCTGTATTTCACCTTACTTGTCTCAAGAATTCAAACACAGTTTCATGGGGAAACTAATCCTACGAGTGTGTAAAACAAAAAAACAAGCAATAGAAAGAAGTAAAACGAAAGAAAAAATAAGAAAAAGAAAAACAAGAAAGAAAACACTACTCCTACTCCTAAGGTAATGATGGCATGGTTAACAAGAAATATATTCATGCAAACCAACAAACAAGAAAGATAAAGCAATGAAAACCAACATGTTCGAAGTTTGAATGCATCCACAACAAAGAAAAAATTGAAATCACATGAAAGGAACTCTACAAATGTATCATGTGTTGTGTCACATTGTGTGGCAACGATAAGGATGTACACTCTTTCGAATGTGGCGAACGAGCAAACATGAAAAAGGAAGAAAATTTTCATTTTGCAATAGTGCTTGTTACCTATGACTCCTCAAATGCATGGGCAATAGGAATGTGTGCTTCTGGTGGAGGATGTGAAACTTGTAGATTAGATTCATTTTCAATGTGAACAAGAGAGTGATGAAGAGCCTTGGTTGAATCAACAAATTTTTTATCAGAAGTGGAATTGACCTCAAGGCTACGAGAACCTGACATAACCATCAGCTCAGGCTAAAGTGCGTAGACAACTTGAGGGGGTTCAACTTCATCAACAGGTAGATCATCAAATATTGGTGGCTTGGAAATATCAACAAAAAGTGAATCAAAATTTTGATCAAATGAATGAGTAAAGAGATCACGATGACCACGATCAAAAAATTCAAGATGTTCATCAGTATCCTCATGATCTGACGAATCATACAAAGGGATTGATGAGAAACAAAATTTTATATTTTTTTTTAAGATCGACCTGCATCATACAAGATGTTGTAGAAGCACAAGAAAAAAAAAATCACAACCACCTCATAAATGCTTTAGAAATAGGTGCTAGTAACAAAACAATGGCTTCAACTAGAAGCAACCACCATCAATTATCAAATTAATAATGAGGCCTATAAAAAATGAAAGGCCCATAAAGGAGGTATGGAAAGCTCATAAAATTAGCTAGGGGAGGGATTTACATAGCACGACCTTTCCCCTTTAATTTTTTTTCATTACAAATTCTAATCAAAACACGGTACAACAATACTATTAAAGAATTTTGAACACTATTACCATCAAAATTGATCAAACACAAGTAATGAAATAATATCAAGGTGGTCAATGAAAGGAAAAAACTTTCTAATCAATCAATAAGAAAAAAACAAAAATAATCTCCATCCATAAAGGTGGTGGCTTTCATCATAAAACTAATCCCCAATCCCTCCTAAAACCTAGTTGATGGAGGAGTAAAAAACAAATCTTGGTCAATAAACAACCTAAATGAATTCTTAGTTGGCCACTTCCAAAGTAATCAACAACACATAAGAGGAACCCTTTATGACTAAACAGTTGATGATACACAACAATATGAAGTCATTAAACACATGTTCAAATGATGCCATGACTATCCATCAACCCGACCATAAGAAATCCTAATAGTTGGTACTAGTTCACAACTCTATATTTCACATTATTGCTACAGTGGGTTGATTATGTAGCAACTATGTTTTTGATTTCTAGCTAAACTCATCTGATCCATATGAAAGTTTTATTATGGCTCATATTTCTATTATGTAGGATTAAATATTGGTGCAACAATGTTATCATCTTCAATGGCATTATCATCTATATCATCAATTTACGCAACACAGTTGGAAGGAGGTTTCTCTCCCATCAACTCAATTTGAAACACACTTTCAATAAATGAGACATTCCTAGATTCAATATGACTATGGTACGATAGTGAGATAGTATCAATGGCATATCTAAGATCCATTCTAGATGTTGATGCTTAGGGGTAATAGGAACAACAATGCATTCTCCATTTTTCCCAAGTTCTCCTTTGAAATATCCCATTTTTCGTAGCAATCAAGTCCCAATATCAATAACATGTTTTGCAATGCTAGGTGTACAAAATCATGTCACTGAAACATAAACATCAACATTAGGCTTCAGTTGTAGTGGTTACAACCACCCTCAAAAATTTTTCCTTAGCCTGTTTTGGAGCCTCCCTACCAACCTTTCACAACACTTTGTTTTGCTTCGTCAAGTACTCAAGCTTCAATGTTTTCCTCACACAAAGGAAGCTTGTTGATCACAGTTGATCAATTCCCCTCATAGGATGCTCACCCGGACTTGGTCCAGCTGCAGGTTGAGCAGCTTCCCCTTGAAAATTGCGCATTTTTGGCCGGAAACCAACCTTCCCTCCAGATATTGAACAATCCTCTCTCGTAACCTGTTGGGCTCTAAGATTGCATAATCTTGCCAACCAACACTCCCAGCAGGATTTGCACAAATTTCCCCAACAGGGTTGCTCAACCCAAGATTTTTGCAAATCTGGGTAGCAGTCAGCTGCTTTGCCTAGAAATTGTGCAATCCTCCAGGGCAGTCATCCCAACTCCTAACCAGGAATGCGCATTCTTCCCAAGTAGTTGAGAAATTGCATGCATGAACAGTCTGGTTGACCAGTTCCACCTGGGACCGAGGAAACTTAACTTGCATGCATGACTTGCTCTTCCCAGAATAGCAAGAGACAACATGCAAAATGCATCCCATGATTCAGGGAGCTATTTTTAGCAGTTGGGGGTTACATGCAATGTTGTTTTAGAAGTTTCCCTCCAAGTGTCGCTTTTTCCTAGATTTGTGGCATGCGCGTCATGAGACCAAAATTATTTATTCAATGCATCAGAGCTCACTCATTCACATTGATCTTGGAGCTCTGACATCCCCAACACATCCAGACCCTTCGACACATCCGACTAAGCTGTTCATGGGTAAGTGGCCTCAACTTGTCCTTTTCAGCATTTCTGTCGCTCTTTGTGTATTCACTTCTGTGAGTGTTGTTTGCTTGATTTATTTGAATGCTTGTTGTGGTTTACATGTATACTATCTTTTCCTAGCTCTATTTCAGTTTTTGTTACTATCTCACTGTTGTCGCATGCATGAAATTGTTTTGCATGGATGTTCGGCCAACGACGAACTGCCTCACCCACATGCATGCTGATATGTTTGTTGAATCTTTCATTCATGTTTTGCATGCACTATCAATCACTTCTACTATCACTTAGTGTCGCCATGCATTTACTGTCTTAGTTGTTTTTAGTTGTCTATCGGTCAGTTGGGCCAAACTTGGCCTGGGCTCTGCCTTCACCAAGGCTGCTTTGCGCAATCTGGGGAAGGAAGGCTCACCTTGCTCTCCAGAAATGTGCATTCTTGCCCAACATTGCCCTCTAGGACTATTTTGCACATTTCTAGAGGACAATGACTACTTGGCCCAAGAAATTGTGCAAATTTGTCCCTGGTCCAACAGTCCTTCCCAGTTGGAATTGCACATTGTGCAATCCCAACAGCCAGCTACCTGACGAGATTGCGTATTCATAGATCTAACAACCAGTTTTGCCTCCCAGATAGCCCAGACCTCCTTTTGCGCAGTTCTGGTAGCTAGTCATCCAGCCTCCTAGTAAAATTTGTGCAATCTTGCTCATCAATTTCCTAGGTATGTTTTGTGTCCTTCCTCGGATTTACTTTGTTTCCATTGACATATTTCTTTCCATGCATGTTGCTTGTTTCTAGATCTTTCAGGTGTTCATTTGTCTCAATGGCTTCCAAGAGAACAGGATCACATGACACTAATGGATTTGCAGTTGGAGCAATAGTTGAGCAGGTGTCCTCTAGTCTGCTAATCTATGAAGATACAAAGTAGTATCTAGACAAGGACATCAAACTGAAGTGGTAAGGGGTTAATGAAAAAATCATAGACACTTTTGGGGAAGACCTTGAAGACCGTCAGGTGTACGTGAACATTCAAAAGTCTCGCTTGTATCGGATTGCATGTAGATACCCCGCGTTCCCATGCGCGAACATGATTCACTAGATCATCTCTCACACTAATCCCGAGACGATGACCTTGAGCAGTGTTAGTGAGACAAAGCTTGCAACCTTTTGGGCATGAGATTATGATGAGATGTATCAGATGTCAGAGCCCGCAACTGCCATGAGTCCTCCATTCAGCTTGCCCAGTAGGAGAGGTAACTCCAAAGATATTTTGAAGGATTGGGTAAAGGAAAAAGCTCATTTCAGGATGACACCCAACTAGATCTACAAGACAAAGATTTTGAGGAAGGCATACCAATACTTGGTCATATTCGCATGTCGATTGAGTGGCCAAGCAAGCACTGAAACCTTTCCTTAGAGTTGGGTGATCGCAGTATCTGTTGTATAGTCCTTCACAAGTGTTGTTTCAGCCCATTTGGTGAGATATTTTGTCATGGTGATTATGAACCTAGCGTGAGAATGATGGGTCAATGGATTGATCAGCCCTATGAAATCAACTACCAATTTGTCAAATATCTGCAAGGTATGTACCTGTTGTAATGGGAGATCATCTCGATGTGACTATGTTAGGTTCCTATACTACTAGTGTAACCCCTTATTATTAGTAGTACAACCACCTTATTATATTTTTGTGCCCATATAGTCCCCATATTGTTATTATTTTGCCCCATAGAAACCCACTATTGTTATTATTGTGCCCTTACATTATTATTATTATGTCAACTTTGATTATATGATGACCCCTTAGAATCTTATATATATAAAGGAGGTCTTGTCATTTGTATCATCCAAGAAGTGTTCATCTATGTAATGTAAAGGAGGTTGCCCCCTCGAAGAGGCTGAATTATAAGGCGTTGATCTATCTTTTCTATCTTTTTGTGAGCTGGTTTCATAACATTTGGTACCAGAGGTTTACATTCTAGGGTTTCGCTGCTCCAAACAGGTCATTGTGGAATTTTCGCTATAAATTTTTTTCTACGACATTTCAAAAACTAAAAAATAAACCAATTTGAGACAACATCACGCTGAACCTCAGGTCCGGATTTTAGATTTTTTCATGTTATATGTTTGGAGATATGATTTGAGGAAACTTAGGGTTTTTGCAAGCTCCAGAATTTCCTCTAAAATAGGTCATCATGGAATTTGCACTATAACTATTTTTCTAGGAAGTTTCAAAAGCTAAAAAAAAGGCCCATTCGATACGCAATCATTCTGAATCTCGGGTTAGAATTTTAGATCTTGTCTCGCTATATTTTTGGATATATGATCTGAGGAAGTTAGGGTTTTTGCAGACTCCCGAATTACATCCTAAACAGGTGACCTTGGGAAAATCGTCATAACTTTCTCTCTGAGCAACAAATTGAAATTTTGTAATAAGTTATAGAAACATGACAGACTATAGTTTTATGTGCATAGTTTTCACATCCGAAGGTTGAAAGAGTGACACATGGCACATCGTACAAGTTCGCTCTACTGAAACATTATATAATCAGGTCACCTTAGGAGATTGGGCATAACTCTTTCCTGGAGAATCAAATTCTGATCAGACTTGTGGGGTTAGAAAGAGGACTCAGAGGGCTATTTCTGTTGAAAAATGTGCAACAAGAAATGCTAAATTTAGAATGTGCTAAAAATAGACCTGCTAAAAATAGTATGTCTAAAAATAGCATGTCTAAAAATAACAGTTTGGCCAGTGAGGTCATTGGCCACATTGGGTGAGAGGTGAAATTGCTAAAAATAGAAAGTTCTAAAAATAGCATTTCTAGGTCCCTTCCTATTTATAGTAGTCCCTAGTCTATTTATAGGAAGTAAAAATAATTTTTCTCTTAACAGCAATTGGAAATATTAATTAATTAATTTAGTTGAGTTAATTAATTATGGAAAATTAAACTTGAAGCCTTTGGGAGACCATGCAATTATTTTCTCCCTTGATTTAGGAATTTATCCCTTGATTAAAGGAGATAAGGTTCAGTTCTATAATGAGAGAATCAGTTGACTTAGTTCTAACTAGTCAAGTCCAGTTAGATTATTTTAACAATTTGTTAAAATAATAAAATATAGTTTGTTAATGCTTGCATGCATGTGACAACTATTATTTTAGATAGCTGAGGATTCACTCATGGATAACTGTTGCATGTCAGTTCTGTTAGAGACCCAGCTGAGATCAGATGTGGGACAATGTACTATCAAATGCTTGGATATTTCTAGTAAGTATTCTTTGCATGGAGAAGGATCTATTACAGGATATTGGAGGACTTGTGGCCTATATATTGAGGCCTAGGTAGTCCATGATTTTCATCTTCTGATTAAAGATCATTAGAGTACAGAGGGAGTAGGATAACTATTGAGCTGATTCTTTTTGTATTGTGAAGAGGATTTCCACTTGATTGATAATACAGTGTTGGGGCTTTATGCTGGTGCTTTCCCCAGTGATATCTTCTGTGTCATGTGTGATTGATTCCTTCTTATCAATTATATGTGTTCATGCTTGATGTTGCTCATGGTTGATTATGCTTCCGCTAAATTGTTTGTAGAAGTAGATCAAGTGTTTTGCTTTAGTACATTGCATTACTAGGTGGTCTATAGGTGGGAAATTTCTACATGGTATCAGAGCTAGCTGATTTGTAGAAAAATTCTACGAAAATTCTACATGGTATCAGAGCTAGCTAATTTGTAGAAAAATTCTACAAAATTCTGCATGGCATCGAAGCACAGGTGATCAAGCAAGAATAGTATAATGAGAGGAGATTTCAAATTTTTGAGTTTTAGGCCAAGAGTTTGCAGAGCAGATATGAAAATTTCTGTACAAAATTTTCATAAAGAAATAGTAGATTTGGATTCCTTGCAGAAAAATACCCAAAAAAAAAAAAAAAAAATTGGTTGAATCAGAGTTCAGATGAGGGAGATATCGCTGATTTAAAATCAGCTCCTTTTCTAGAAAATTTCGTGATGACGGGAAAGTGGAAATAGATTGGTGTGCTAGCCAAGAACCTGTATGCACTTGAGGTACAAGATGCATGCAAAGCCTTGAGGAGCAAGACAAAGATTAGAAACTTGGTGGTTGAGAGGGAGGGTATATTACCTCTCAACATGCAACGCCAGAAGAAGTCTCAGACGATTGTGGAGGAGCCACGATTGGTGCAGTAGCTTCAAGAGGTTGTGGAGCAGCCACAACAGGGGAAGTTTAGTGGAGATCAAGTAGAGACATCTACTCATGCAGAGACCTCCAGTAAGGGGAAACTTCGAGTCATGTGGGCTGAGGGATCACATACAACCATACCTCCAGGTAGGAGGTGGGGAGATATAGAGTGATCGTCCCAAGGAGGAGGGGCAGGATCCTTGAGGTACCCAACCTCTTGGATGAGACCTTGCTACAGGAGCCTCGATGTGGAGTAGCAGGAACTGACTGATTGGGTAGAGACAGATGCGGATGGAGCGGGAGAGAGAGCGACAGTGCAGGGAATCCCAAGACAGCACATAGCTACCAGGCTGCAACAATGCGAGAGGCACAAGTGTTTTGCATAATGCTAGGTGGTACAGAGAGGTGTGAAATGGTGTGAGATGCATGGAGATGTTGCAGTAGCGCAGATGTCAGAGAGGGAGCACTTGTCAGCAGCAAGTAGAGCTTCAGCATCAGAGTATGTTCCTAGCCCAACATAGTGGTCAGTTGGGAGTGTTTTTGTTCGAAGTGTTGTTGGAGCAAGTGGACGGGGTAGATGTGTTGCATGCAGAACATTCTAGAGTTACAGGATCGGGTTTGAGAGAAATCCTTTCCTGTTGAGAGGGAGTGTTGAAAAATGTGCAACAAGAAATGCTAAATTTAGAATGTGCTAAAAATAGACTTGCTAAAAATAGCATGTCTAAAAATAGTAGTTTGGCTAGCGAGGTCATTGGCCACATTGGGTGAGAGGTGGAACTACTAAAAATAGAAAGTTCTAAAAATAGCATTTCTGGGTCCCTTCCTATTTACAGCAGTCCCTAGTCTATCTATAGGAAACAAAATTAATTTTGGTCTTAACAGTAGTTGGAAATATTAATTAATTAATTCAGTTAAGTTAATTAATTATGGAAAATTAAACTTGAAGTCTTTGTGAGATCATGCAATTATTTTCTCCATTGATTTAGGAATTTATCCCTTGATTAAAGGAGATAAGGTTCAGTTCTATAATGAGAGAATCAGTTGACTTAGTTCTAACTAGTCAAGTCCAGTTAGATTATTTTAACAGGTTGTTAAAATAATAAAATATAGTTTGTTAATGCTCGCATGCATGTGACAACTATTATTGTAGATAACTGAGGATTCACTCATGGATAACTGTTGCATGTTAGTTCTGTCAGAGACCTGGTTGAGATCAGTTGTCGGATAGTGTACTATCAGATGCTTGGATATTTCTAGTAAGTATTCCTTGCATGGAGAAGGATCTATTATAGGAGATTGGAGGACTTGTGGCCTATATATTGAGGCCTAGGCAGTCCGTGATTTTCATCTTCTGATTGAAGATTATCAGAGTACAAAGAGAGCAGGATAGATATTGAGCTTATTCTTTTTGTATTGTGAAGAGGATTTCCACTTGATTGATAATACAATGTTGGGGTTTTATGCTGGTGCTTTCCCTAGTGATATATTCTGTGTTATGTGTGATTGATTTCTCTTGATCAGTTATGCATGTTTCTACTTGATGTTGCTCATGAATTCGATTATGCTTCCGCTTAATGTTTTGTAGAAGTAGAACAAGTATTATGCTTTAGGACATTGCATATATCGGTTTTTTCTACTAGTGAAATTTCTACAATTGTAGGAGACAATTCCATAACTTTGAGATCTAAAAGTATAGAGTTACAATCATTTCAATATCAATCTCCTGAAATCAAGAAAAGGAGACATGATGAAGTTTGATGGAAAGGATCTAGTAAATTGGATACTACAGATGGAGTAATATTTTGATCTACATTGTGTACCACTGTTACAAAAGGTATGTATTTCATCTTCATATTTAGAACTAGATCAATTTTTATGGTATAAAGGGCTTTTTTCTCATAAACAACTTGTTACGTGGTCAATTTTCACGAAGGAAATGATAACACATTATGAGGATACAAAGAGAAACACCTTCTTTAGAGCAACACCACAACAATTGGAAGAAAAAAGAGAAAAAGGGCTTTGTTACAAAGTTGAAAGAAAAATTATGGCAACAAGGAAGTCTAACCCTCACAACTATAAAGATGGAAGTGTTGTTTCTCCTAGCCTTCCACAACCTAAAAGGGTTACACTACAACAATTGGAATAAAAAACAGAAAAAGGGCTTTGTTACAATTGTGATAAAAAATACACTAAAGGTCATAAGTGTGCTGAGAAGAAATTATTTTACATATATTATGGAGAGGAGAAAGAAAAGGATCAAGAAAGATCAAAATAAGAGGTTATACACCAGGAACCCACCCCAAAGAAAGAAGAAATGAATCCGACCATATCTTGTAAAGCATCGGAAAGAACTACTGTTACACTAAAATTTGTCACCATGACTATATGCAGTTACTATGGCTCCATCAATAGTCATATTATCCTCCTTGGCAAGCCTCATACCTCTGCTCTCCATGTCAAACTTCAAGAAAGAGAGAAAGTCTTTAAAAAACATGTTTATCTCTGGGTACGCAGGTTCTCTCTAC
>APFE030608750.1:108001-121412 GCA_000404065.3 Pinus taeda | reverse complement strand
CACAACAATTGGAAGAAAAAAGAGAAAAAGGGCTTTGTTACAATTGTGATAACAAATACATTAAAGGCCATAAGTGTGTTGAGAAGAAATTATTTTACATTGATTTTGGAGAGGAGGAAGAAAATGATCAAGAAATGTCAAAAGAAGAGTATATACACCAAGAACCAACCCTAGAGAAAGAAGAAATGAATCCGACCATATCTTGTAAAGCATTGGAAAGAATTACCACTACTAAAACTCTCAAGATAGAAGGACATATCAAGAAGAAAAAGGTTCAAGAAGTGAAAGATCACATCGAGAAAGAAGAAATGAATCCAACCATATCTTGTAATGCATTGGATGAAATTACCACTCCTCAAACTATCAATATAGAAGGACATATCAAGAAGAAAAATATTCAAAAATTGAAAGATCACATCGAGTCTCAAGAAATCAATCCGACCATATCTTGTAATGCATTGGAAGAAATTACCACTCCTCAACCTATCAAGATAGAAGGACATATCAAGAAGAAAAAGGTAAGAGTGTTGATTGATTCAGGTAGTACCCATAATTTTATTGATTGTAAGATAGCCAAGGAATTGAATTTCTTCCTATATCCAGCACCGGAGTGTCAAGTGATGGTTGCAAGTGGAGTAACCATAAATTGCTCTAAAAAGTGTCATGATATCAAGCTATCCATGGGAGAATATGTATTGAATAGCACAATGCTTTCCATTCCAATGGGTGGTGCTGATGTTTTACTAGGGGTCCAATGGCTACAATCTTTGGGTACGATAGTTTTTAATTCTCAAGAACTTTTTTTTAAAAAATTTCGGAAGGAAAGGAAGTTGAATTGAAGGGTATTGAAGGAAAACTAGGAAAGATAATCAACTCTAACAACATGACAAAGCTTCTAAATAAAGAACAATGGGGTGTAATTGCACAATTATGTTCACTAGAGGATCCCACATCGAAATCATGTATTTGTCCAGATCTCCAAAATGTTTTGGACAATCATTTCAAGGTATTTGAGACTCCCAAAGGCCTCCCACCTATTCGTGATCATGATCATGCTATTTATTTGATTCCATGAAATGTTCCTCCAAACATTAGGCCTTTCATTTATCCATATGCCCGAAGGAGTGGGAACTCATTCAAAAGTTACAGAAGATCCCAGTTCAAACAGTGTTGCGAGAACTTGACAAGGAAGGAAAAATCATATTGGAACCTGAAGCAGTCATAGAACCAAGAAATCAAATGCTATGAAATAGATCAATTTCGGAGTATCTCATCAAGTGGAAGAACTTACCTGCTGAAGATTCCACACGGGAGGACAAGAATTTATACAGAAGCATCAAGAACTACTCAAGCATTAAGGACAACACTTTTTGAAGGAGAGGGGCATGTTAGGTCCCTATACTACTATTGTAACCCCTTATTATTATTAGTACAACCCCTTTATTATATTGTTGTGCCCAATAGTCCCCATATTGTTATTATTGTGCCCCATAGAAACCCACTATTGTTATTATTGTGCCCTTACATTATTATTGTTATGACGGCTCTGATTATATTATGACCCCTTAGAGTCCTATATATAGAAAGGATGTCTTGTCATTCGTATCATCCAAGAATTGTTCATTTGTGTAATGTAAAGGAGATTGCCCCCTCAAAGAGGCTAAATTATAAGGCGTTGATCTATATTTTCTATCTTTTTGTGAGCTGGTTTCATAACAGAGTAACTTCCAACCCTTTGGCACACATCACACCATTTGGCGCACTCTTTCGCATCTTCGAAAACCATTGGCTACCATAATCCTACCTACGACACTTTCCACACAGTAGCTTTTCACCCAACATGGTCACCCACAACCCCTGAATGGCATTCCCATAGCACATCATGTCTCTCATGGTGAAGCACACATCGGTGCAACACCTTATTAAGGCCTAGTTTGTATAGGTGTCCTGCGATTAACTGATAGGCAGTTGCTCAAACAACCATATGTCTCCTTTGTGTAGTCGTGTACTCATCTAAGCATTTTCATGTAGCTAAGAAGGCTACAATCTCTTCTAGGTAGTCTGGTATTGTATCTATTTGGAACATTTCGACATCGAGAAGATAATCATACAGGGATCCTTTGCTTTCTCCTGATTCCATCTATGAGAGGTGATGAAGTCCCACATTCAATCGACCAGGCTTTACAACTACTTCAAAAGTAAATTCTTGAAATAAGAACAACGATTTGCAAATCCGCCACTCCAACACAAGCTTGTTTACCAAGAATTTCAAAGTAGAGTGGTAAGTAAAAAACTTAAACGACCCCCCAAGCAAGTAGTGTCTTAATTTTTGGATAGAATACACCACCAGTGCCTCGTGCTCCATTGTGGTGTAATTTTTTCTGTAGTAGAAAACTTCCTACTGGAAAAGTATATCAGTTGGTTAGGGATCCCTTTTCCCGGTTGATCCAAAACAACCCCTAGCGCAATACCGAATGCATCAATGTGGACATGGAATTGTTTATTCTAGTTAGGATAGACCATAATTTGTGCACTTACCAACTTTTCCATCAGTATGTTGAGCGCATATTGACACTCCTCTGACCACATAAATGCTTCAGCCTTCCTTAGCATTTTATCCATTGGTGCAATGATGGAGGCGTAATTACAGATAAATATTCGGTAGTACTTGGTGTGCCCCAACGTACATCTAAGCTTCTTTACATTTGCAGGTGGGCCCATGTTTACTATAGTTGCAAATTTGTTAAGATCTATGCATACCCCTTCTTTGAACACTAAGCAGCCCAAGAGCATTCCAAATGAGACCACAAATATACATTTTTTCAAGTTCAATGATATATGTAATTGTCTACAGTGATCAAACATTTTCCTGAGTAGACTGGAATGTTTCTTTAGTAAACTATATATCGTTCAGTCATCCATGTAGACCTCTAATAATCTATGAATATAATCCTTGAAGGTTGCAATTACAATTTTTTAGAACACTGCAGTGAATTTAGTCTTCTTCTTATCCTCTTCAGTGATTCTGACCTAGTGGTAGCTTGAAAACCCATCTGTGAAGGAATATGCTTCATTCCCTACTACATTGTCTAAGAACTCATCAATGAATGGTGTTGTAAAGGGGTCATGCACACAAGAATTGTTAAGACTATGGTAGTCCACGCAGACCCTTATCTCCGTAGCATATTTCTTGTTCTATATCACGATCAGACTAACCCATTCTCCCTCGTCCACCAGAAAATTAAATTATGCTTCTACCATCTTGACTATATATTTCTTCACTTTCTCTTTGACTCTTGGGTTCAATCTGTATAGCCTCTGCTTCACTGGCTTTGCATGGGGTTTTAATACAATTTTGATTTCATCTATGTCTCCCTTGATCCCGTTCAACTCTGCAACTGGCAAGGGAAGCATATCCTGATACTCCGTTAGGAGGTCAAAAATATCTTTCGTAGTTTATTCATCCCAATAGTCTCCAATCGATGCTAGCTTTGGTTTATCATCCGTGTCGATGTTATGCTTCCACAAATTTACTGGGACCAAGTGTGTAGCATCAGTTACAGGTCCCTCCTTGATGCATCTTTCCCCTTCAATTTCGTGGAATGGAAGGTGCCATACATCTTCCATATCATCTTCATTCATCTCCTTATCTACCTTTCCCCAAGCGATTGCTTCAGGATATACTGAGATGTGGAGATGATGTAAGGTCCCTTGGTCTATACACCCATCCATTAGCTAACGTGATCTGAGAAAAATCCACTTGATAGCCTGCAACTCCTCCATCAGCTTCTTGTTGTAGCCTAAGAAATAGAAGTTGCTGACAAACTAGGAAACTAAGTTATACCATCTCCTATTTGCCTCCTTACCTCTTCCTGTATACACTAGGATTTTGGAAACATACCCAATGTATGTATGAACCCATTCACCCATAATTCTTTCCGAACCCCTTCTCGGTTCCATTTGTGTTTACAACTTTCCAAGGGTTTTCGAAGGTCAGAATCCCCTCTGTAATTTGCAAATTATTGAGGGTATTCCCCTGCCTGTCTAAATCTCCTTTTTATTTCTCTCTTGATCCTTTCCCAGTCCCGAAGATAATTGTGGTGGACCCTCCACTATTGTGTTGGGGTTGCTTGTAGTGCAATGTTTAGTAATGGTATTCTATGTTCTTCAATCACAGTTACATCAATATTGTTGAGAAATAATCTATTGAGTCCATACCATTAAATATGGGGAAGTCTTTAACTTTTGTTCCAATCCAATTGACCCGATATATCATAACGTAACGTCTAGTGTTGATCTCATATCCGCCCTACTTCCAATTGTCCCATGCGGCTTTTGAGCCAACCTCTAAACTCTAAATGCTTCTCCAGCTAGCAGATCCTTCAGTTGTTGGGTTTATGTAATCCTCATTCCTACCCGCTATTAGTATGTAGAGTTGATCTAACATCCCTGACTCTAATATGTCATCTTCTGGTTCTGTGAATCTGAGCCCCTGATATGAGTCTAGCGGTTGATTCACTCTTACTCCTTATACCTCAGAGGTCATTAGATCCTTATTTAGGTCTATGATGGTGTAATTTTCAAAGGCCCAGTCTATCCCTAGAAGTGTTGGATAAGGATCCTTGTCTCCCATAATATCTATTACTTTGAAATATGCATGTGTCTTTACCCCTGCTACATCCACTTCCACATCCTTCAACATCCCAATTGGAAGTATATAGTATTGATTCACCATCCACAACTGGATTGGTGATAATTTCAACAAAGGTTTTCCCAATGCTTCCCACGTTTTCCTTGGTAGGAAGTTGACATGAGAACCAGGATCTAGCATATTGTCCTTGATCTGCAATCTTGCAATCTGAGCATCAATTCTAAAATATCTACCTATTCTCTTCTCGTTTATTCATACTCTTCTGGTGTATCTTTCAGGCAAGTTAACGAAGAGTTTTCCTCCCTCACCTTCCTCCTCTAGGATGGCTGATGTTGTCACTCACTGCTTTATCAGTCATTAGTTTCTTCAAATGCCAAATAGTAGCGATGTTTGATGCTAATTTTTGAGCCACATAAGCTATCAGATCCTAATTAGACCCTCCCCATTTCCTAGTGCTCGGAAATATATTTCCAATAATATATGGAAGTCCAAAAATGGACTCCTAGAGCAGAAGTTATAACATGTTGAAGTTACCCTTGGGAAAACGGAAAACAAAGACAAAAAACCAAAGGACCAAGGAAAATCGCAACTAGAGGTCCGAGGGAACATCGCAATCAGAGGTCTGAGGGAAAATCGCAATCCCGCAGTCCTGCAGTACTAGTCCTGTGGTTCTGCAGCCCCGCAGTCCCGTGATCCCACAATCCTGTAGTCCTATAGTCCCATGATCCCGAAGTCCCACGATCCCACATCCTAGAATATCACTATATCACAGTCTCGTGATACCGCATCCCATAATATCGCAATCCCGCACACTCCAAAACCTTGCATTATTGCCCATTTGTGATATAGTGGTACATCGTCGGGGAGGCCGAAAAAATTGTTTACGAAGGAAAAGCATGAAAAATCCAAGGTCGGGCCACCCCCTTCTCTCTCCTCCATGTGGCGGTACAAAGGTATGGAATATCGGTGATGGGCGATCCCACAATATCAAATTATTGGCAATTGGCAGAACAGACGGGCTACCACTCCAAAACCTTGTGGGGTGTGATTCTGCAATATTGTGTAAAATCACCGGGGAAGGCCGAGATCGTTTGACAAAGGAAACCCATGTAAAAATAGGGATAGGCAGGCCATTTTATCTCTCTTCCTGGGGGCCACATTGTGGCATATGGTTGGTCCTCAGAGCCGAAATGGTAGCTAACGTCATCAATGGTGTGGCAGTACGGTAGTGACATGGCAATATGGGTGACACGTGTCACTCAATTTCAGCATTTTCAGGGGTCTTATCGGGCCATTTCCAAGTGACACGTGTCACCACTCATAGGGTGACACGTGGCAGTGATGATGTCACCCCGAGGATCGGCGATCGCACAAAGTAAAAATTTAGTTCCTCACCAATATCTTCCTCGACTGCAATTGCGATAAGGAAAAAGCCTTGTGGATGTGATAATTTATTGAGGTCTATTATATAAGGGTTTCACATCTGGGATATCGGCCAATGCGGTATAAAGAGTTAATGAAGGCTTGTGGAGTTATAAAGTAAAAAGGCCCCTTGACAGGTTTCTATAGGCCTTAGTGGCTAAGGGGTAAGTGCTCGGTCAAGCCCCTGATCACATGAAGGAAGAAGTACAAAGGGGCTGAAAGCATGAGAGGCTAAGGGAAAAATCAGAAAGTAGCTAGAACTTGCTTGTATCATGTGTTTTCGCAATAAAAGCCGCACCCAAAAGACTACTCTGCTACATTGTAATATATATCCATAGGCAGATCAGGGTGCCAATTGCATTCAGAAGGATGTTTAAGGCTGAAATGACAGACTAGAACCCTAAAGTAGTTTTAGTATTAAATCGCGGGGGATGGAGAATTCAAAACACGTATGGGCGCATTCAAGGAAGGATCAATTTTCAATATGCCTCCAGAGTAAGTGCAGAAAGCGTTTAAAGGAGAATAGACATTGAACTACTTCAGCATTAGAGAAATGCATCATGACAGTGATGTGGCTTGACTAGAGGCCTCGACAAGAATAGTAGAGGGACACCTCCTCCTTCCTCTTTTCAAATTCCTTCTCTGTTCATTAATTTCTGTAAGATTCCAAGAAATGCAGGAAATACTTATTGTAATCACAGTTTGGCCAACACAACTTTAGCTTGGTTGAGACAACCATTTGATCTGACAGCTGAGACTTGGCCCAAGGATATTTTGTATTGAATCATGTTTGATAAATGCTCCCCCTCCTCTTATAAATAGCGGGAAGAAACATTGTAAAGAGGGGGTTTGTTGGTTGGTTGTGTAAGCTGGCTAGTTCTAGAATTTCTCACCCACTGGGTTTGAATTCTGAGATGCCACTTTGGTTCTATTTGTTGTTTCATGGGGGGCCTTAACTAATGTTGTGATGAATGTATGGATTTGTTATTTGGACCCTTAATACTAATGAAACTCCCTATTGATTCCAAGCATGATAGATGTACAACATGTTACCCTCGGTAATCTCATTTCATTTGTTTTTTCTTTCCCTAAAATAGTATTAATGAAGCTATTTGTTTCTTGTTGATTCATGGGTTTATCTAGGCTGCTTAATAAGAGGACAGTACCTATGCATATCTCATAATATTTTTGTTATTCACTAGCACTCAGTACACGTAGAAACTACAGATTACTGGTGTATTTGATTAGCCTGCAATATTTTTGATAACTTAGATTTACTTTGGCTTTTAAGCAGAGAATGATACCCGTGTATATTTAGCTTGAACCCTTAATCAACAATCTTATATTTGTACCATTTCACCTCCTTCCTCTTCCATATTTATGCTAGGACATTATCACTAAGGATTCTGCTTGTTTATAAACCAATGCATATATTCCCCTCCTCCTTCTCCTCCACCACTACTCCAACTTCAGTTTTAAGTTATCTCATTGTTGTGTGTCGACCACTAGGAGAAGAAATTTCTCCTTGAAGATCACCCAGAGATACCCCCTCATTTGGATCCATGTATTGGCTTGAGTCTACCTTAATGAAGGCTTGTGGAACCAAGCCCCTCTTATTACCTTTTTACATGACAATTTGAGTGCTTCAAACCCCTCACATATAACCTTTCATGCCCTCCTCTATTTAAGATGTCCTAGGCATTGGTCTACTATCAACCCAAAGGCTATCTCTAGGAGGGTTTCTATCTCCCCTGCAACACTTGTGTCATAGGGTGCTAGATTTATCTACAACATATTTTTGGTGCTACTGTCGGAGAATGGATTAGAATATTTTTCCCAGGGGACGACAAAGTTTTACATTTCCCCTGTTAGGTGAGCAAGGGGAGTGTGGGTTGAAGTTCTCTCACCATGGTGACTCCATTTTCAAATTTATGTTAAACATCATGGAAACTCCACCGTCCCTATCTCTATTTTATCATCCCATCTTTCACGCAGGCTCATACTCACTCAGATGCTACAACAGCCCAAAACACTCCCTACTTTTGAAGTTGAAATCAATCACATAGGGAGGTTTTCAAGACGGCCCTTCTTGCATTCTTGGCCAATCAATTTGCCCCACTGGATTTCTCTTCTATTATTGGCTATCCCAATCATGTCCCTGCATGTCATGAGTGGAATTCCTATTAGCCTAGATTTAGTGGGCACATAGAGAGAAGACCTAGCCAACACCTCAAAGACTTTCATGAATGCATGGAGAAACAAGGTATTTCTCTTGAAGATATAGAAATGAAGTCATTCAAGTGGTCTTTAGATGAGGATGCTAGAGTTTGGTTTAAAACAATACCTCATGGAGGTATATATTCTTTGAAATGTTTTCATACAACATTCTATCAATATTTTATCCACCAAATGCTATATTTGAAGATTGTTGCACACTTTGTAATGATGAAGATATTCTCGAGGTAAATAACCCTATTGAAGATGTATGTGAGATCTCATTCCAAGAAGATATCTACTCCCATCAAGAAGCATCTCCCCATGAGCAAGAAAGAGAAGAAGGAAACGCCATTGAGTTGCCAATAAACTCTTAGAGGGCTTATTCAGTTGAGTCTGATGTTTCTTCTTCTTATGATGAATATAACTTTGATGGAGAGTCAAGTGTGGAAGAGCTACAATACTCCCAATTATGGGAAGTTGAACAAGAAGAAGAGGCCCATTAGGAGGTCAACAAAGAGGCTCTAGTCCATGATGCATATCTTTCACATGGAGAGCAGGATCAAGGATCTCCTCTAATCTATGATTCATATGATTCAGAGGAGGAGGAAATGATCATGAAGTTGCAGAAGGACTTGGATACCAGGAAGTGGGGAGAAAGCTCCCAACAACAAGTTTTTCAAGAAGAGCCAAATTTGAATTGCCGCAGAAATATTTCTGCCAAGACTTCTCAACAAACCCTCCAATCTATGACTCTTATAGTTCTGACAGTGAAGAGTTTGTTTTAGATTTCCAAGACAACTGCCCATTGAAAAATGGGTGGTAAAATATCAACATCCAGTTTTTCTTGAAAAGGATGAAGTTGAGGAGCTCAAAGGTGTTTGTGGCTGTGTTGGCCAAGAGGATATTTGTTAACAGACTGATTATGAAATGAAGGTAGCTACAAAATTTCCTTGCCTATTCCATAACCCTGTGGTTGAGTACATGAGTCTTCTTAACCTAACAACAAAGGTTGTTTCAATAACATGTATCAAGTTCTTCATTTGTTGATTTTTTTTGGTGCATGATTATTTGTCTCTTTCTTTTTCAGCAATATGAAGGCATATGGTCCAGTACTCTAATGCTAGACTGGCTATATTGGAGGGTTGAACGTACTTAGTTGAATTAAGCTTTGTGTATAAGTAGGAATGTACATAAATAAGCTCACTAGCTGAGCATTTACTTTTCAGTTGTTATAATTTTTATTTCTGCATTTTAGATTGAGGAGGAAAGTCCAATAGAGATTTTGCTGATTACAAAGATTCAATTATTACTGACTCCATTCCCAATGGTGAAGGATACTAGTCAGTAGGTTCTCAACACCTTGCTAGCAAGAAAATACCCCCAGTAGGAGCAATTGTTGTCACTCATTGCTTTATCAGTCATTAGTTTCTTCGAATGCCAAATAGAGGAAAATTTTGATGCTAATTTTTGAGCCATAGAAGCTATTAGAGCTTAATCAAACCATCTACATTGCCTAGTGCTCGGAAAGATATTTCTAATGGTATATGGAAATCCAAAAATGGACTCCTGGAGCAGAAGATAGAGCATGTTAAAGTTACCCTTGGGAAAGCTGGAAAATAAAGAGAAAACACCAAAGGAGCAAGGCAAATCGCAATCGAAGGTCTCGGGGTAAATCAGAATCCTGTATCCCATAGGTCTTGCAATGTCGGAGTCCTGTAGTACCATAGTCCCACAGTCTTGCAGTCCCGCAGTCTTGTAATCATGTAGTCCCGCAATCCCGCAGTCCTGTAGTCTCACGATCTTGTAGTCAAGTGATCCTACAGGTCTCACATACTGCATCTTGCAATATCACTATATCACAGTCCTTCTATCTTGCATCTCGCAACATTGCAGTCTCGCACACTCCAAAACCTTGCATTATCATTGATTTGCGATATAGCAGTACATCGTCGGGGAGGCCGAAAAATCATTTGCAAAGGAAAATCATGTAAAAACCAAGGCCATGCCGCCCCCTTCTCTCTCCTCTATGTGGCGGTATGAAGATACAACATATCAGTGAGAGGCAATCCCGTAATCCTGCATTATTGAAAATCGGTAGAACAAAGGGGTTACCACTCCAAAACCTTGTGGAGAGTGATTTTGTGATATTGTGTAAAATCACAAAGGAAGGTCAAGATCATTTTACAAAGGAAACCCATGCAAAAAAGGGTCGGGTAGGCCATTTTTTCTCTCTTCTTGGGGGCCATGTGGCGGCATATGATTGATCCTCGGAGCTGATATGGCCGCTGACGTCATTAATGACGTGACAGTACGGTAGTAATGTGGCAGTACGGGTGACAGGTGTCACTCATTTTCAGCATTTTCAGGGGTCTTATGGGGCCATTTCTAGGTGACACATGTCACCACTCACAGGGTGACATGCGGCAGTGATGATGTCACCTGGGGGATCGACGATCGCACAAAATAGAAATGCAGTTCCTCGCTGATATCCTCCCCGACTGCGATTGTGATAAGGAAAAGGCCCCCTAGATGCGATAATTTTGTAGGTTTTAACCCCTTACAGAAATTACCTGCATACGGATTTTTAGAACAAAAAATAAAATAATGGTGAGAGCATAACACATAAAACACATATACACAGATATTTTCCCCTAAATCCCAAAACCGAGACTACCATATTGATTTTTCATTATGTTCCTTTCAATTTTACAATACATATATATACATGTCGAAGCATCCATAAACCCTAATCCATTAACCCTAGATTAGAACATAACCATAGTTCCCTTGACCAGATCTACATAATACTATGGACCAAAAAACATCGCGCCCAAAACCATGTGTGAAATCCATGCATAAAACCATAGGTAATATAGGGTCTGAAATTTTTTTTTCCCATGGCACTGGCCCCTAGACCCAGTGCAGGGGATACCCCTGCATACCCCCTGAGAAGGGGGTTGTCGCCCCCCCTGTGACCCCTCCATTGGTCGTGGAAAGAATATAACATACCCCAAAAAATTTATTGAGATGTATTATACAAGGGTTTCACGTCCGGGATATCAGCTGATGTGGAATAAAGAGTAAAGGAAGGTTCCTAGAGTTATAAAGGAAAAAGTCCCTTGGACAGGTTTCTGTAGGCCTTAGCGCCTGATGACTAAGCACTCGTTAAGCCCCAATCACATGAAGGAAGAAGTACAAAGGGGCTAAAAGTGTGAGGGACTAAGGGAAAATCAGAAAGTAGATAGAACTTGCTTGTTTCATGTGTTTCCGCAATAAAATCTGCACCCGAAAGACTAGTCTGCTACACTGTAATACATATCCCCAGGCAGATCAGGGCATCAATTGCGTTCAGCAAGAGGTTTAAGGCTGAAATGACAGAGCTGGCCCCTAAAGCAGCTTTAACAGTAAATCATGGGGGACAGCGCATTCAAAACAGGTATGGGTGCATTCAAAGGAAGGATTAGTATGCAATACGCCTCCAGACTCGACGCCAAAAGCATTTATAGGAGAATAGGCAATAAACCTCTTCAATAACAGAGGAATGCATCACGGCAAGGACATGGCTCGTCTAGAGGCCTCAACAAGAAAAGTAGAGGGACACCTCCTCCTTGCTCTTTCCAACTTCCTTCTCTTTTCATTAATTTCTGTAAGATTCCAAGAAATGGAGGAAATCCCTATTGTAATCACAGTTTGGGCAACATAGCTTCACCTTGGTTGAGATAGCCATCTGATCTAACAGCTGACACTCGGCCCACGGATATGTTGTATTGAATCATGTTTGATAAACGCTCCCCTTCCTCTTATAGATAGAAGGAAGCAACACTGTAAAGAGGGGGGATGGTTGGTTCTTTGGGGAGGCTAGTTGGTTCAAGAATTTCTCACCCACTAGGTCTGAATTATGAGATGCCACTTTGGTTCTATTTTCTATTGCATGGGGGGACTTAAATAATGTTTTGATGAATGTATGGATTGGTTATTTGGACCCTTAAGATGAACGAAACTCCCTATTGATTCCACGAATTCATGCATTCCTCTATTTAAGATGTCATAGGCACTGGTCAACAATGAACCCAGAGGTTGTCTCTAGGAGGATTTCTATCTCCCCTGCAACACTTGTGCCACAGGGTGCTAGATTTAGCTACAACAGTTGCCTTCAAACTTCTCTATAATTGCCCCAAAATTTGGTCATCGTTGAAAATCTATAGGAATAACCTGAACCATTCCTCAATAGGTAAGACAACTTTGGAGTGTGGTGGGTCTAATATATTATCTTTATGAGACCCTGTCTACCCTTTCTGTATTCCTACACCTTTAGCCAGATTGTCAAACATTTTTTTCCCTCATTGTAATATTGTTTCTGTTGCTCAGGGTCATAGGGTTGCTTCGGGGAGGCTAATCAAATGATTGTGGGTTGGTACGGGGTTCCTCGATCAACTCTATTCTTTTTTCCTTTGCATGTAACTATGTTAATATTGGATAGCGAGGTTTCCTCCATTACCATTGCCTTTGTATTGATCAAATTTGCTCCCCTCTTCCTATTCCGCTCCTCCCATATTTCAATCAGCTCCAGACAATCCTTTGTCATGTGTGCATTGACTTTGCACTGAAAGCACCAGGGTCTCGTTGGTAGAGGGAAATCCCATGCAATTTTGCCCCCCGTGGTCACAGTTGTAACATAAAACTAGGCCCTTGCCTCCTACCCTTCCACCCTTCATTCCTCCTCCTCCCCCACCTTGAGCAATCTCATTAGCCCAGAAGGTTGAGCAGTCTAACCTATCTACTAGAGAATCCAACGCTCTACATTGACCAGTGTGGTGAGTTGTGGAAGTGGAGAACTCACAATAATTGTTATTTGGAACATTAGAGTACTTTTGCAATATCGAGCATAGGCGAGGAGGGCGTTCATACCCCCTACATACTTCATAGTGCTCTAGATGGTTCCGGCCATGACACACCCATTGCGATCCTACCACCGTGAATCCTGCTGTGAGTGTAAGCCCAGGTGGTCCCCCGGGAGTAGAGTGGCATCCGTGCCCCGCAACCTTGGGCATTCTGTGGCAACATGGCCTTCTATAGTGATACATTCCGAACATAAGCCACCAACGTCAACCAATAAAAAAA
>APFE030608750.1:82971-104582 GCA_000404065.3 Pinus taeda | reverse complement strand
CAATAAGGAATATTATAAAATGACTCCCTTTAAATAACACCAAAAACAAATTTTAAAAAATAAAAATTAAGTTAAATTTATTTAAATTAAAATGTATGAAACAAATATGACCAAGTTTGTTAATATGTATTTCTTTTAAATATCAAAAATTATATTTAAAATCTAGTTATTAAATTAAATAAAATCAAAAATATTGAAAAAACAAAAATGAAAAAGCAACATATAGGGAACGATCAAATTAGTTAACACCTAATTTTTTTAATATGAAAAATTGCACTCAAAATTTGATTCATTAATTGATATCTCACATAAAAAAATTCCACATTTTATAATATATTTGAATATAGAAATAAATATTTAAAAAAATTAAAATTAAATAAAATAAAATAAATATTATGAAAAAAAATTGTTAATATTTATTCTTTTAAATAATAAAAATTACCCAAATTATTTGACATCTCACTTTAAACTAAAAAAATATTAGGCTTTACATCACAACTTTAACTAAAAAATATTCGCATAAGCGCCCATTTGATTTATCACACTAAATTATTTATAATAAATATATTTTATGGGCACAATAATTTATTTATTGATATATAAACTTTCAATTTATTAATAGTATTGTATGATATAATTTATATATAATAAATTATTGTTAATTTTGAGGGTGAGCTTAATTAGTCTAGTTCCAATGGCTAAATGTATTTTCTATTGAGAGGACATGGGTTCAATTCTCTCAACACCTTTAGGGTGAGCCTCTATTGTTTACACGGTACAAATACAAATATTCCACTGAACTAACAACGAGTGATCACATGTTCACATAAAAAACACAATTGTTAAAATGATAGTTTGAGTTATTAACTCTCCATAATATCAGAGTCCCTACATTTCCGCAATTCTTGCAAGGAAAATTTAGATAATTCATCAGTGGGCTAATTTATCATGGTTTTCAAAAAACAAAAATTCACTAATTTGGATTTTTCCAAAGAATTGTAAGTCATAAAATTATTTTAGCTTGAAAATAACTAAAATTTTATATATGCTATATAAAGTCTTTACAAATTTAACTATTTTATAAAAATAACTTCAAGCATTTTATAGTTTACATATTAGAAACAAGGAAGATTCTTGAATGTTTATAAAATTTTCTATAAATTTTCATAAAAAATTCCTGGACTTGTTATTATATATATACAATTTATAAAATTTTAGATAAATTTCAATAAAAAACTCCTTGACTTGTTTATATATATATATATACAACATACAAAATTTTCGTTAAATTTCCATAAACAATTCCTTGACTTATTATATATATACAATTTAACCAAAAATATTTTCATTGGATTCAAGCAAAAAAAACACACCAAAACATATATTAATTTGACTATTCCTTTTTGGATGTGGTAGTATAGATGTCATATGATTTGAAGCTTTTCTCAGCATATTTTCATGTGAAATTTCAATAAAATTATGTAGTGAACGATTGGAATCACAAGGGCCCTTATGGTCTTTTAGGGTGATGAATACATATATGCAATAAAAAAATAATTTTAAAGAACAAAAGATCACAATTTAATCAAAAATATTTTCATTGGATTCTAGCCAAAATCTTCAAAACCTATAATAATTAGACAATTCTATAATTTTTGAATATTTTATTGGCACATTTTTTTGGTATAATTTGACCCAATGATTCATATTTTCTTGGCACATTTTTTGGTATAATTTGACCCAATGATCCATTGGAATGACAATTTTGAGTTATTAACTTTCAACAATACAAAACCCCTATGGATTTTTAGAGTTTGGACTCCATATTTTTTAATATTTTCTTGGCACAGTTTTTGGTATAATTTGACCCAATGATTCATTGGAATGACAAGCTTTAGTTATTAACTTTCCACAATTCAAATACCCTAGTGATATTTAAAGTTTGGACTCCATATATGTAGTGAAATCTGCATTTTAAACAACAAAATATGACAATTTAACAAAACCATTTTCACTAGCTTCTAACCAAAAACTCCAAAACTCATAATAATTAGACAAAACCTTCTTGGATCTTTTACATGTGTTAGATTCAAATATGAAATGGTTATCTGTGAAATAAGTACTAATCTCATTTGGTCAATTAAGAGATACGGGATATGTATGTGTGGATTTGATTGTTTGTATACTAGTATAGATCCATCTCTACCACGAATATACCAAGATCTGAGAAGGATCAAATCTTTTGAGGTGAAAACATCCTTTATATTGAAAATTTTGAATAAAATGTTTACATCTCTACAATTTTATCATATTAATGAACTACTTCGTTAACTGATCCCCATATTAATGAACTACTTCAAGCTTACATCCATTTTTCTGGCTTTAATATCACTGAGAAATATGATATTGTCCAGTTACATTCCACTGTTTGTTTAACAATTTGTCTCAACAACTCTGCCATCTCTCAATCATTAGCTTACTTAGAGAGCCACAACAGAAGAAGTAGTCATTGGACTTAGTAATGTCACTCTTATCACAATAAGGTTTTCTCAATTAACAATCCTAGATGAGTGGACTGCATAATACCATCCATTGTCTCAAAGGTATTTTCTGACTCCAGAACCTAAAACATTATCTATTTGTGAGTTGAGTAGAGGACTAGTCATTAGACTAAGGAATGAAACTACATTACAGAAAATCGATGTAAGAAGTCACTCTCTCAGAAGCCATGATATTTCATACCTCAATAGGCATCTGGAAAAACAAAAGTATGAATCATCCTCTCAATGTAAATTATGTATTGCCTCTAGAAGTCCATGTTTTGGTAAAAAAATTCAAGTCTTTCAAATACCTTAGTGCATCCTGAAAGAGGAACATTTGGGCCGACATACAGAATGTCACGAATGTTTGCAGATTTCCTCTCTCAGAGATATTAAGTTCATGAGATACACACTGCCTAGAGAAAAAGTAGCAAAAGATGTAGAAAAGCTTCTACTCCTAGAAAGGAGACTTCCTCCTCGCAATTTTGTACAAAAAATCAAAGATGGGAATTTTGTAGCTGATGTAGATTTACTACATTATAAGAAAGCGATATATGGGAAGCTCCAAGAGATTATAAGCCTCTAGAAATACAACAATTATCAACTAACATGTGTAGCACGAAGCTTAGATGACCTATCACAAGAAGCATTGAAAGTACAGTCCCATGTGTAGGGACTCCATTCTACTTTAGATGATTTGAGTCAAAAAGCTTCTGAACACTTTGATAAGTTAAGATGTAAATATGAAGTTAGAGCAAATTATGGAAGTAGTAGTAGATTTGAAGGTGAGCCTCGAGAATCTAGTTAGAAGAAGCAATTACTGCATTAGAAGTTTACAGTGAGACATTCTAGCTAGAAGAAAAGAACCCTGAAAAGGAAAATACTCCACTATTTCTCCAACATTTCTCTATACATAATCCCATAAATTTTCAATTCGAAGATGTTATTTCATTTGCTAGAGAAAAATTGGCTTTAGTCCAATCACAAACTATGTATATATATATATATATATATACCACTTGTAATTTTTCATTCTTTATGTTACCTTTTTAATGTATAAAATGAATCAAAACTTACTTGGACATAAGATAGAGAGATTGCTTAAAATGTTTTAACTGTCAAAAAGTAAATTTTTTCAATTGTTTTATATAATGTATATATACTTCTTTTAAAATGTTTAACTACTTTATTTCTCTATAAAGTTGATATAAGATTATGTTGTTTTATATGGTTGAGCTTCAGAGGAAAATATTTTTACTACTTCTCCTTATTATGGTCACTTAGAAAGATTATTGATGTTTTCTAATACTTTTAACTAAAAAATCCAAACACATATATTCATTTTTATTTTTTATTATATCTCATGATTTTTATTATTATCTAATTAATTAATATTTTTTTTTCTAAAGGGACACATGTCAACTCATATTGGTCTGTAGAATTCACGTTTTAGTACTTTAACGTAAGATTTTGTTGTTTTATATGGACATTGAGATGTTTGATTTATGGTTGACAGTGAGAGTCAAATTTTTTACCACTTCTCCTCAGTATGGTGAGATGTTATTGATGTTTTATAATATTCTTAGTTAAACAATATTTTTAGTTAAACAAATGAGACACCTATATTAATTTTTATTCTGATTATATATGATGGTTTTTATTATTATTTCTTTATTTATTTAATTTTAAAAGTGATACATGTCAACGCCAAGTTGAAGAGAGACATAATTACACCTCTCTCATACTGGGTTGTCGAATGAGCCTCTAGGATCAACCAATATAGATCCATCGATCGCGCAAGAGTCAAGAAGGATAAAATATCATGAGGTGAAAACATCTTTTATTGTGGAAAATTTCAATAAAATTTTTACACCTAGACAAGTTTGATCATATATCTATATATAAATTGCATTTTTCATCCTTTTTTAATGTTTAAAATGGATCAAACCTTACTTGAGCATAAAATAGTGAGAAGTTCTTAAAATGTTTTAGCTATAATTTTTTTCTTTCAATTGATTTATATAATGTATATATAGTTTTCTTTATCGTTTAACTATTTTTTTTTGTAAACTTGGTGGTGCTTCCTCTATTAATATTAACTATTCAAAAATCAGAACTTCCATTTGTTCTAGGTGACTTATATTCTAGGAGGAAACCAGATAGCCACCTGTCTGCATTAAACCCTATCCAGAATTTGAAAAGCACTTTCTCTATCCATTTAGCAACATTGTCTTTACTATCTACACTGTTGTTAAAATTAAACAAGTAAAGGTTGTTCATCAAAATTTTATCAGAAATGTATTGGACCTGTGCTTCATTCCTCATCTGAAGATATTACTGGAGCTAGTGCTTTTGCACTGGAGCTAAGCACCTCTCTCCTCTTCATGTCTTGTAGTGTTTTCTCAATTCTTCCCAAAGTCAAGTTGTTTCTCTAAGTTTGTATCTAGACTGTTGCAATCTACATAAGAAGTTCTACCCTAACAGGATCCTTTTCCTTGGCATCCTCCTTTACCTCTAGTCCTCTGGTAGCTACTTGTTCTCGATTAAGAGTCATGGCCCATGCCACCATGTTCTTTATGACCCAAAATTGTTATATTGTCTGTTTGAAGAGTGAGTGCCATCCTCGAGTGTTCCCTAGATCTGGAACCATACTCTCCCACTCCTCCATGGGGATATCTTGGTTCCTTATGTTGTCATTTAGTTCTCTCTCCCATCTAGCAATCTCGGCTCTGATGTCTGGTGGGTTCCCTGCCATGTAGTTTTCCTAACTTTCTCACATTCTTTCTTTTCTCTTTTTTTGAGCCACTCACTCCCTCTGCTATCTTTTTGTCTCTCTTGCCCTCCCTAGTCACCATGTTGTTTGCGTGCCTGTTGTTGGCTGCTTCTTTTTGTTCATTGTGCTGGGCATGGTGTGAGGTGAGAGTTATCACATAACCATTACGATTATCAGTTTGATAATAATAAAACAAATCAATTTCCCTTTTACTTGTGTCCCTTTTATTATCCCCTTCAGTGCTAGAACTTACGCTCTGTGAGATTTCTTTTAGAATTTCCCCATTCCTCTCATATTTATGGGTTCTTTCCATTCTTACTATTCTTGAAGTTTTTCCCTCGTGGTAACATACGTCGCTCAAACATCATGACTGAGGTGTCCGCTTAAGTTCACCCCCAGGGTAGGCTAGTTTACTATTTCTCGCATCACATGGAGTCTTGGTCATGGATATGCTTTTCGTAATAATGTTGACCCTATTTTCTTCCACCACTAGATGTCTTATGTTTCCGTGTTTCTCTCTTTTCTTGGTTCTATTTTCTCTTCAAGGTTTTTGCTTTTTTTCTTCTGGTTTTATCTGGGAGTTTCCAATAGGGATCATTATGATCTTGCTCTTCCTCATTTCCTTATGAAAATTTGTTGTGATGGAGACCTTTCCCTTCCTGGAATCTATTCTCTCCCTTGCTAACTTACTCCCTAGGATTTTCATTGGCCATTCTATAGTTTTCAGCCAACCAGTGTCCTAGAAATTCTTGAGTGCCTCCCTACTAGACTCATACCTTCTCCTGAAAAATTTCCTAGATTAATGCAAAAATTCATCCTATACCTTATGAAGTTAGGGGCCAAAGGATTAACATATCAACTTGTAGGACTAGCTCTGGTTCCGTCCATAGGCTGCACCATCATTCTTCAGCCACCATTACTTTCTCTAGTTCTCATCTCCTCCCTCTGCATCCATCTTTCTATGGCCTATTTTCCCTTATGTTTTATTCCCCCTCCACATTTTCGTCTTTTCCCTTTGCGACCACCTATCTGTTAACATTCCCTACACTAATCACTATGCCGTCATCTTGGAATGGTGAACCTCCATTCTAAATTCCACCTCCTCGCATTAACGCTCACTTACTCATGGCTACTCTTTCCATATGATCATGTCCCTCAGCCTACGACTTGTTGGCATTCTTCTGCCCGCCCTCCTACTGGCCCCACTGCCATGCTCATCGTCCTCCTTATCCGTCTCCACCATCCTTCTCTTGGTGATTGTTCCTTCTCTGCCCTTCCCATCCACTTTCCTTCACCCCTATCCTCTCACTCCATTTCTCTCCCATCTCCACCATCACTCTTCCTCCCTTGTGTTACACCCCAATTGGTGGATCCCCTCGCCTTCCTCACTTTTTTCCAGGACATTTACTAAGTTTTCCATCTCCTCCATCTGATGTAGCTCTTCCTCGTTTATGTCTACATTTCTTCCTACCTGGCTACTTCCCCAATTTGTCAAGTTGTGAGATGCCACATTGCCTTTCCTTCATATGTGTGTGGGGAGGATGTAGTCTATCTGTCTGGTTAGTTTGCCAATCTCCTCACCAGCCATGCAGTTCTCCAACTTCAGATAATCTTCTTCCAATGAGTTCCTTGTTGTAGCTTTTTTACTATTTCAATCGCCATTTTCAAATTGCCTTCAACTTGTAATTTTTGATATTTATCTCCTATTGCACTTTCTAGCCCATTTTTCAGGGCGTGAAGCTCAACTTCATTACTTTTCATGTTTGAACAATCCATCACATAGATTATAAGTGTCCTCCCCCTATCGTCTCTGAATACTCCTTCTGTCCCTGCCTCACTATGATTCCCTTTGGCAGTGCCATCGAAGTTTAGTTTGATGCAATCCTTTTATGGTCTTCAGAATTGGTTTACTTCCTCCTCTTTATTGGTTTGGTTCTTCCTAGAAGGCATATGCAACATGCTTGGTTTTAGGCTCAGGTGGGTCATCATCTTTGCTTCCTTTGGGTTAGTTTTCTAGTCCTCCTCGAAACAATTCTCTGTAACAATAGTCTCTCTAATGTTTTGGATTATCCAGTTCCATTTTTCTGCTTTTGCTCTACCTTTGTCCTTGAAGATTAGTATGTTTCATTCTTTCCATATATTCCACATGAAAAATCCTGGCGAGAGTCTCCAAGCATGGTTTAGGATCATGTTTTGGTACAGTTTCTTCCTCTAGCTCTCTATTGTTCCTTGCATGTTGTTTGGATTCCTATCTATAATTTAAAAATGTTGAAGGTGTTCTTTCCACAGGTTATCATTGAAATTGCAAGGATTGTTAAGGTGCTCCGTTGCCTCTTCCTTTTCTCGGCAAAGCACACATATCGATGGGTCTTGCATTCCTTTTTTTTGCAATTGGTCCCATGTTAATGCTCGCCCATGGCTTAGGATGCAGATGAAGAGGGCTATCTTGGGCCATGTTTCTACATCTTTTAACTAATTTAATTCTCTAAATGGATATAATATTTTGTTGTTTTATGTGTATATTGAAATATTTTAGTTATGGTTGATAGTGAGAGGGAAATATTTTTACCACATCTCTTGAGTATGACCACTAAGAGAAATGATTGATGTTTTATAATACCTTAAATTAAACAAACATATTCAGTTTTGTTTTTTATTACATGTGATGGTATATATATATATATATATATATATATATATATATATAATATATATATATATATATATATATATATATATATATAATATATAAAGGGACACATGTCAACTCCAATTTGAACAAAAAAATATCTACACATCTCTCATACCAGGGTTGTAGAATGAGCCTCCTCTCATGTCAATAAATTGATTTGATGGTTAAAAATATGTATTTTTTTAGAAGATTATTAAAAAACAAGTATATATACTTTTGTCACTCATCAAATTATTATACTTTTAAAATTAAATTATTATTATTAAATAATATTTGTAACATAAATAATAATATTTAATTGTAATTTTAGATTGAGTAATAATAATACTTATTATTATTATGTGATAAGGTAGTCTAAATTTTTTTGGATAGATATTCCACGTATTATATTTGATGTTTTTTATTATTATTTAACTATTTTTTTTAAGGGAAACAAGTTAACTACAAGTTGAATATACACATACGTACACAACTCTCTCATATTGGGTTGTAGAACTAACTTTTAACTGCTTTAACATAGGATTATGTTGTTTTATATGGACATTGAAATGTTTGGTTTATGGTTGAAAGTGAGAGTGAAATTTTTTACCACTTCTTCTTAGTATGGCCACTCATAGATATTTTTCTCATATTGGGTTGTAGAACTAACTTTTAACTAAACAAACCAAACATGTATATTAATTTTTATTTTTTATTATATATGATGGTTTTTGTTATTTATTTATTTAATTTTAAAAGTGATACATGTCGATGCCAAGTTGAAGAGACACATAATTACACATCTCTCTCATGCTGGGTTGTAGAATGAGCCTCTAGGATCAACCAATATAGATCCATCTTAGCCAGAGATCTAGCAATAGCCGAGAATGAACCAATATACATCCATCTCAGCTAGAGATCCAGCAAGAGCTGAGAATTATCAAATCTCCTAGGGTGAAAAGTTCTTTTAGAGTGGAAAATTTGAATAAAATTTTTACACCTAGACATATTTGATCATATATCTATATATAAATTGTCATTTTCCATTTTTTATGTCGCATTTTTTAATGTATAAAATTGATCAAAATTTACTTGAGCATAAAATAGTGAGAATTGCTTAAAATGTTTTAACTATAATTTTTTTTTTCAATTTCTTTATATAATGTATATATAGTTTTCTTTAACTTTTAACTAATTTATTTCTCTAAATTGATATAGCATTATGTTTTTTTATGTGTAATTGAAATACTTTATTTATGGTTGAGAGTGAGAAGGACATTTTTTTACCACTTCTCCTTAGTATGACCACTAAGAGAAGTTATTGATGTTTTATAGCAGTTTAGATTAAAAAAATTATTCATTTTTGTTTTTTATTATACGTGATGGTTTAGATATATTTATATATTAATTTTAAATTGGACACATGTCAACTCCAATTTAAATAAATAAAAAGTATTTAGATTTTACAAACATCTCTCATACTCAGTTGTATAATGGGCCTCCTCTCGGGTCAATAAATTGATATGCTCATTTAAAATATGTATTTTTTTTAGAAGATTATTAAAAATGTATTTGCTGATTTATATATATACACATATATGAAAGATTATTCAAAACAAGTATATGTGCCTTTGTAACTAATCAAATTATTATACTTTTAAAATTAAATTATTATTATTAAATAATACTTGTAACATAAGTAATAATATTTAATTCTGATTTTAAATTAGGATTTAATAATGAATAATAATAATAAGAATAATTATTATTAGTTATTTTATTATTATTATTTATTACTACGTAAGTGATGAGGTAGTCTAAAGGTCATATATATATTATATATATATATAATATATTTGGATAGATCTTTGAGGTATAAATATTCCATGGATTCAAAGACCTTCGTGGTTCTTGAACCACATCTAAAAAAATAGATTGTATATGGTTGGAAACACAAGTTTGAATTGCTAACTCTCCATAATATAGATTCTAGTCAAAAACTCTAAAACACATAATAATTAGGCAACCATTTTTTCAAAGTGGTAACCTATGTGCTATATGTTTTGAAGTTTTTCTAGTAAAAGTTTATACTCTATTTTGCAAAATAATCTACTCTAATTTGCAAAAACATAAGGTAGTGATGCTTTGGATTAACAAGGCACTGAAGGTATTTTACGTTGATGAATACACCCAACATGTATATATAAAATAAAACAAAATTTAAAGAATAAAATATCAAAATTTAGTTTAAATAGTTTCAATCAAAAACTTCAGAAACTTCAAATGGTAAAATTTCATTTTAAAATTTCACCCAATGGTTAGAATCACTAGTTGTTATTTTTGCACAATTCTCTGACTCTTAGTGTTTTTTATGGTAAGTAATCTTATATGTAGTCAAAAACACACTTTAAACAACAAAATATCACAATTTAACTAAAAGTATTTACAGTAAATTTCACCAAAAACTCCAAAACTCATAATAATTACACTACATTTTTTTTTAGATCATTTGTATGTTTTAGATTAGAATATTAAATAGATAACTCTTAAGCTAGTATTGATCTCATTTCATCAATTAAGAGATATGTATCGATGGATATGTTTGTTCAGAAATATATATATCTGTGTGTGTGTGTGTGTGTGTGTGTGTGGATTTGATGGTGTTTATATATATATAAAGGAAGAATATATACGTGTGTAACTAATCAAATTATTAGAAGAAAATGTGTTACTTATCCTATAAACAAGAAAGTTTGATACATCAATTTAATATTTAACTCCATAACTTTAAAAGTAGATTATTATTATTATTATTATTATTATTATTAGTCAATTTGGATCCTACAGGCTTTCCTTGTGGTTTAAGGAGTAGTGACCCAAGGGCATCCACGCCGTCAAACTCACCTAGGGGTCAGACTCGGCCTCAAGGACACCATCCCTAAGGATCAAACTCGACCTCGTGGACATCATCCCTGAGATGAATCAATTTTTTGACATGTATCCTCCCCTAGCACAGGGTACAACCACCCCATGTGAGGTTTGATCCTGGGTCACCTTGTTAACAAGGCCCATGCTCAACCAATTGTGCTAGTGGGACTTCACAAAATTAGACTATTATTATTAAATAATACTTGTAACCTAAAAAAAAATATTTAAGTTTAGGATTTTAAAATTGATTTAACACTAGTATTGAATAGTAATTGTAGCTTAAAGTGATGAGGTGCTCTAAAGTCAAATATAATTCAATTTTTTATAGCTAAATAACGTGGTCCAATGTCCACACATTATTCAACATTGATGTCTCATGAAACTTTAAAATGATTCCCAAATCCACATATTATCAAACATTCATGTCTCGTGAATCTTCAAAATGATTCCCCAATACTTTGGTTGCTCCTCATTACCATCGAAATATGAGCCCATGAAAGCACATGACTTCAAAATATTGTTGTATGCATGGTATGGAATATATGGAGGTTCAACCACATCCATAATAAATGTGGGAGGGAGCAGAGGCACATTTTCCTCATTAATAAGGAGAAGCACACACACTTAAGGTAAAACATTTTAATGGCATAGGTAGAGAATCACAATAGTTTTAACTTAGATATGAGTTTCTAGTCTATAGAATGTATATTGAAAATTGGTACATTGAATATGGTGTGTAGATCTATTTCTTAGTGGGGACATATATTCCTGGATAATGAGCTTATAAGGCTAGGATGGTCATCCCTTTTTTCTTGCAAAATTTCAAGTCTGAATATCTAAGGTCAAAGAAAATAAACAGGGTCGTTGCATAGGTCAATACCTGGAGATGCTACCTATCTTGGATAAGGAGGAATTCATCCATCGTCTAGATTACCACTTTGCAATGTTGGATCACATTTTGTCTTATTTAAACAAATAAGCGGAAATAGGGGTCAAAGAGGTTGAGGCCTAGCTACTGCTCCTAATTCAAAAGAATTGTCTACTCCAAACTAAAACTTACAGAATAAAAACAAATCTGGATCTATTAGACCTCCATCTTGCAAGACTTGAGTCCTTGAGTGCTAAAGGTGTATACGAAGTGATCTTGAGTGAGGATATGGGAAAGGTGTCGGATGTGAATTAACATATGACCTTGGAAGGACTGAAGAAATATGTTAAGATGGCAGAGGTGACCCATGTCCCTCTGATGCAAGGTCTACCCTGCAAAACCCAGAATCTTTATACACCATACTTATAAACATGCAAAATGTGCCTCCTCCTGTTTCCAGATATTGATTTTCAAATATTGTTAACACCTCTGCGCTAAAGGTTCTGCTTCCATTTCATCTAGCAATCTGCTCCAATCTTTGTCAATGCCTTTTTAATACCTTGAAGCTAGCAAACTCAAGGGCCTGTCAAGAGGCTGTGTTAAGTAACAGATGGGAATAATTAAATTAAATGAGTTTGCAAGTGGAAGGCATCGGATAATTCTGAAACCTTATATATGTTTATAAAATAAAAGGTACGCTTGATCATGCAACACTTTGTTCAAACCCACAACAGACATAGTTGAATCATCGAATCGAATCTACTGGCCATTAGGACGTTTCGTGTTAGTTGTATAATGCCCTTAGAAGGTCCTTCTCATGGTGGCTTACAGTAGCTACTAATTCATATCTCCGACCCTCTGTTGTTGGAGAGACCAACAGATCACGATTTATAACAATCTTAGGACTGAAGAGAACATGTTTATGTAGTTTTTTGCTGCTGGTACTTCCAAAGCTGAAGCAAATTAAGAGCAGTATCAACACCTTAGACAACGTCTCCAGTTACTAAGACCTTCGCTTTAGTCAGTTCACCCCAATTCCTGCTCAACCGACAGAGCAGAAGAGCAAGCGGGGCATGACGTGGCATTTTTTTCATTACACAGAGTGGATTTGACAGAGCTGGCGCGTCGCCAAACACACATTTTACAGCGAATTAGCTTTCTGAAGAATTCTGTTTCATGCTTAAATGATGAAAACCAGCAGTTTGACAATCGGTCTTCGGATGATAGCCACGGGAATGGCACTCTGCCTACGGAGAAGCACTTGGGAATGTTGATGAGAGCGAGAGGTGTGACGACATTCTAGTTCGAAGGAGTCGTTTCCGACTACTATGACCGATCCTGTTTTTAGCGCTCATCACAATTCATAACAGAAATCAGGATCTACTTCTGATTTTAGATCTGGTATTGCGCCTTCTTCTATACATATCGACTATTACTCATTATAAGGTACAAAGGATGTGAAATTGAATTTCATCAATTTTGCAAATGCTGCCACTGTTTCATTTCAACATGCGCCCTTACACACATTAAAATCGGCTTCCAACAAAAATTTTCACTTAGAACGGCGCCCTATTAATTTGCAAACAGAGATTTAACGCCATTTTACCCTTAATGATTTGCATGGCATTTTTCAAACAAATAAATGTGATTTCAATCCAATCGATTATTTTTTCCTTAATTCAACAATGCTATGAACTTCGGGAAACAAATATACAATTTCTCAATCAACCAATGTATACAAACTGAAACAAAACAATAACTTACAAACTTTTGCTGGCCAGATATTTCAATTCTGTGGCCCTTACAATTGCTGAAGGTTTACAACCTTGTTGTTCAAGCCTGCTCTGAGTCTCACACTTTCTCACTCTCTCCCATTCTGATTTTGAATGCCCTTTAGGCTTGATAATTTATAAAATTTAGAATAATCTAATCTAAGTTCAATCCCTTCAACTTAACAAAAATCCTAAAATCACTCAAATAAAAGCTCTAAAAATCTACATGCAATGCATACATATGACAAAAAGCATCTTGAGGCTTTATTCCATCTTTTCTCTGGTTTAAAATAGAAAAGCTTCCTTATCACTTAATGATCCACATCCATTCCTTTAATGGCTAAAATGTCTCCCTAATTTCATTTATTTATTTTGAGAATATCTAATTAAATCACAATTAAAAGCCTAAATATTAAAGTGACTTGGAACTTAGGAAACTAATTCCACAAATGCATGACGCCCTATGTGTACTATTTACAATGCTCCTGCATCAGACTCCCAAGGTAGAAAATATTCATGATATCCTCATCATGTGTCTTTTGGTCTTGGTTTTCCTGGATCCCACACTTTGTTTTGTAAGTCATCATCTGCCGTTGCTTGCTGCTTTTCTCCAAGTCTCCATATCTTATGCTGCTTTGCTCCACTAGCTGCACTCTCACAATCTTCTGTTGTATTTCTTTTGCTGCTTTCCTTTTGTTTTATCGTTGCTGGCCTCTTCCAGGATACTTTCATCATCATCCGCCTCATCAGTTCAATTTCTTTGTCTAACAGATTTTCTCCAGCATCTTCATTAAGACCTGTACTCACAAAACAATTATTAAAATAAAAATCATAAGGCATCAGTGCCTTACTTCCCTCTGCCAGCATTTCAGTATACTGATCCCAATCATTTAGTGTATCCTCATCATCATCTTCTCCAAGAATGTATCTGTATTCTGGTTCATAAAAATGAACCTCTTTATTTTCATTCATCTCTGTCTTTATATTCTGGATATTTATCTTTTGTACTTCTAGTCTCTTCTCTAGAACAATTAACTCATGCCATAAACTTGTCATCTCTTTTGAGAAACTATCTGTGCAATATTCAATACTTTCACAAGCCAAGCTTCCTATTGTTACCAACTCATCATTAGTTATCAGAACATAATTCTGATTCTCAACTCCTGCAATAAATTCAGTTATCTATCCATCACTTAATAAAAACAATTTTTCATTATCAGCATTTATAACAAATTGATCATCATCATGTATCATCCCTGCATTCATACATAAACTTTCAGTTTGCACAAAATGTTCAACAGTATCAACTGTTACTTCCCTTATGTGCGCTTCAAACTGATTCACTTCTTCTACATCCATAAGAACTTCCTCTTGTGCTGTAACAGTTTCACAAGATTGCACATCCCCCTCAGTAAAACTTGTAATCCCTTCACAATTGACAACTACAAAAATACATCGTTTTACATTATCTAGTTGATCTGGATTTACCCAATAACTCAAGAAATCATCAATGACCTTCTCCTCTATTTCACCAATGGAAACCTCCTCTTCCAACTCAGCGGCTCTGGGTTCTTCCCGTCTCAACTATACATCCATCATCTGCTCAAGCTTCCTCAGCTCCCCTGTTAACTGCATACTTATCTGTAAATCTCTTTTCTGTTGTAGCCTCTGCCACTTCACTCTCTTCCTCATCAGTAAACCATGTCTCTGGTCTTTCACATTTTCTCGTAACAACTCCATCAATAGCTCAAGATGAACTGCTATCTCAGCTTTCTCTTTCTCATACTCTTCCTGAGTCAACTGCTGTCTTATGCCATTCACCGTGGCATATTTCTTCTCTTCTCTACTGTGGCCTCTTTCTGAACCTCTGCTCTCTCCTTTATGACTTTTAGTAGTCATCTCCTTCACCATGAGTTCCTCACCTATGTGTTGCATGAAGCGTCTACCACAGCAACCTCTCTTGCTGCCACTTACCTCACCAATCCTTCCCTCCGGATCTGGTATTTTGGTAATCATTGGTCCTCTGCTGGAACCTTTCGAGCATCCTCTACTGCTCCTATAGGCTTCTCTCATCTGCAACTTTATTCAACCTCTGTTGAATCTTTAGGTCCTGCCACATTCACTTAGAATCCCTTGCTGGACTCCTTTATTACTGCACTCTAGCTGTGATCTACTTCTTCCTGCTGAGATTTCTTCACTATACCTGTAAATCAAATTATCAAGCATAACCTTTAACCTAGAGATAAATAATACCTGTCATCTCACCTTTCAAGATCCCGTTGATCTTGTTCACTTCCTCAACTGCACTGCATCTCTCTGCTACAATATTCATTAGTTCCAAAAATCTAGCATTCATTCATCACATCCAATTAACTTAACTAAAAAAATATTGAATCATCAAACAGAGCTATTCCTGCTCTGATACCACCTGATGCAAGGTCTACCCTGCAAAACCCAAAATCTTTATACACCATGCTTATAAACATGCAAAACGCGCCTCCTCCTGTTTCCAGATATTGATTTCCAAATACTGTTAACACCTCTCCGCTAAAGGTTTTGCTTCCATTTCATCCAGCAATCTGCTCCAATCTTTGTCAATGCCTTTTTAATACCTTTAAGCTAGCAAACTCAAGGGCCTGTCAAGAGGCCGTGTTAAGTAACAGATGGGAATAATTAAATTAAATGAGTTTGCAAGTGGAAGGCATCGGATAATTCTGGAACCTTATATCTGTTTATAAAATAAAACATACGCTTGATCATGCAACACTTTGTTCAAACCCACAACAGACACAACTGCATCATCGAATCGAATCCACTGGCCATTAGGACGTTTCGTGTCAGCTGTATAATGCCCTTGGAAGGTCCTTCTCATGGTGGCTTACAGTAGCTACTAATTCATATCTCTGACCCTCTGTTGTTGGAGAGACCAATAGATCATGATTTATAACAATCTCAGGACTGAAGAGCACATGTTTATGTAGTTTTCTGTTGCCAGTACTTCCAAATATGAAGCGCATTAAGAGCAGTATCAACACCTTAGACAACGTCTGCAGTTACTGAGACCTTTGCTTCAGTCGGTTCACGCCAATTCCTACTCAACCGACAGAATAGAAGAGCAGGCGAGGCATGAGGTAGGATTTTGTTTCATTACACGAAGTGGATTTGACAAAGTTGGAGCGTCGCCAAACGCACATTTTACAGTGAATTAGCTTTCTGGAGAATTCTGTTTCGTGTTTAAATGATGAAAACCAACAGTTTGACAATCAGTCTTCGGATGATAGCCACACGAATGGCACTCTACCTAGGGAGCAGCGCTTGGGAATGTTGATGAGAGCGAGAGGTGTGACGACATTCCAGTTCAGAAGAGTCATTTTCGACTACTATGACTGATCCTATTTTTAGCACTCATCATAATTCATAACAGAAATGAGGATCTACTTCTGATTCTAGATCTAGTATTGCACCTTCTTCTATACATATCGACTATTACTCATTATAACAGTACAAAGGATGTGAAATCAATTTCATCAATGTTGCAAATGTTGCCACTATTTCATTTCAACATGCACCCTTACGCACATTAAAATCAACTTCCAACAGAAATTTTCTCTTAGAACGGTGCCCTATTAATTTGCAAACAAAGATTTTAACGCCATTTTACCCTTAATGATTTGCATGGAATTTTTCAAACAAATAAATGTGATTTCAAGCCAATCGATTATTTCTTCCTTAATTCAACAATGCTATGAACTTCAGGAAACAAATATACAATTTCTCAATCAACCAATGTATACAAACTGAAACAAAACAATAACTTACAAAATTTTGCTCACCAGATATTTCAATTCTGTGGCCCTTACAATTGTTGAAGGTTTACAACCTTGCTATTCAAGCCTACTCTAAGTCTCACACTTTCTCACTCTCTCCCACTCTGATTTTCAATGCCCTTTAGGCTTGATAATTTATAAAATTTAGAATAATCTAATCTAAGTTCAATCCCTTCAACTTCTCAACAAAAATCCTAAAATCACTCAAATAAAAGCTCTAAAACTCTACATGCAATGCATGCATATGACAAAAAACATCTTGAGGCTTTTTCCCAGCTTTTATCTGGTTTAAAATAGAAAAGCCTCCTTATCACTTAATGATCCACATCCATTCCTTTAATGCCTAAAATCTCTCCCTAATTTCATTTATTTATTTTGAGAATATCTAATTAAATCACACTTAAAAGCCTAAATATGAAAGTGACTTGTAACTTAGGAAACTAATTCCACAAATGCATGACCCCCTATGTCTACTATTTACAATGCTCCTGCATCACCCTCATCCAATGCAATTATGGAAATATGCTGATGAAATTATTGATGTTAACCCTAAATTTGTCTTGATCGATGTAGGTTATTTCTCTATTTTTTTTAAATTGTGTATTTCAAATATGTACCCATTTTAGGATTTTGCTGGAAGGTTTTGGGATGATATAAATTAAGATTCACAGTATGCAGGATGTGTAGGAGTTAAAAATTATTTTTGGACATGTTTGAGCTCAATAGTCAAAGATTTAGGTGAAATTTTAAAATGTTGTAGGCTTGAAAGAAACTTGATATTAATATAAAAAATCCTAATCATTTCTTTAAAAAAAATATAGAAATAAAAAACTCAATTTTATTCATATTTAATTATATAGATAGTTATTCTCACTTAAGTAATAATATTGTTTTAGATTTATTCCTGGAATATATATATATCTATTTTATATTTCTTAGTTTTAAAAGCTCTTAGTGTTTTACAATAGTATGGAAGACAAGTCGTTATACTAAATAAATACATTACAATAACTAAAAAAAATATTGAATTCACTTTCAAAGAACAAAACTAAATTAAACTAAACTAATATTAAAAAAGGGAAAATTAATTATGTAACAAACATAATAATCACTAATAATTAATAATAAATTAAAATGTGTTAAGGTGTATCTTATCAGAGAAACACATCTCTTCATATGAAAGGGCACTATGTCTAGTATTTATAATGGTCCTCATCATAACTATCAATCCAATTTATTCTATCATCCATCAATATGTATATTGTTTACAATATTTCATGTACAAATACATTATCAGTACAAAAAACTACAATATTTTTTTAGTATAATGGTATCAGAGTCGTGTTCTTTGATCTCAACATTTTTCCCATATAACACTCCATCTGTAATTCCATGGTGATCAAAGTGTTTCACTGCACATTTTTAGAATATTCTCCAATTTGTCCTCAATACATTTTGGCCATTAAAAAGGAAGAAAGAAATAAAGTTTTACAATTAAAAAACTCTAACAGAAAAAAATGAGAAAATTTGCAATTAAAAAACCTTAATAAAAAATGATTAGAACAAATTAGGGATTTAAAAGATGAGAAACTCTGGTTATTCTTTTATCAATGTTAGAAAACTATATATTATGGAGCAATGGAACACATAAAATATATTGCAAAAATATAAACACAAAGAATGCATAAAACAAGAGAGACACAGATATATGTGGTTCACCCAATGCATGGCAACAAAATGAAATTGAATCATAAACTAAAGAAATTTTGCTCTAAAAAAATGATAACCAAAATTTTCTCACTCAGATTAAGAAACTTAAGGATCATAAGAAATCAATAAAGAAAAAATTAAAAGAACTAATCATGAAAGAACTATCAAAGTCTTCAAACGTAATAATGCAAGTTGAAGAAAAAGGAAAAAATATGGATCCATTCAATACCATGACTCAAGAAGATGACAAATCAGTTGAAGGAAAAACATACTCAGATGTTGTAGTTCATATGATGAAATTTCCAAGCGAATATTTTATAACCAGCTCAGAAACATCAATACTCAAAGTAAATGACAAAGTTACCACACATATGATAATATAAAATCAAATCACAAAATTCATTATCAACATCTGAACCACAAGAGAAGACATCATAAAAAATTTTGGTATCCATTTCACTCAAAAAGGAAAAAGACAACAGTTACGTTTCGAATAATAAGTATGTTAACACAATCCAAGCTCATGATAAGAAATTATCCCAACCATCAAATGATTGAAAATTTCCATAGAATATTGATTTAGGATGGTGAGATACCTTCTCAGTTCAAAAACCTTATTTATCTTTCAAAGGATCCTATCATCTTCTATCATCGAAGATGACAACTTGAATAATTCCAAAAAGATGTGAATAGATTACAAGAGAAATAAATAGACTGCATACATTGTCGGCAATAAGATTAGAGGAAAACATTTTTGAAGAAGAAGAAAATGTTATGAATATAATTTATATAAAAATTAAAATAATAAAAGTAATCATAATAATAATTAAATAAATAATAATCATAATGAAGAGGCATGTCTAAGTGGACATGAAAACTCATGAAGGGGCACTTAGCTAGGTATATAAGCAGGCCCTCATTTGTAACATTGACATCTCATATCTCATACCTCTTATATTCAAACATTCTGAATATTCTATTATGCATATGAACTTGTTCATAAAATTATGAATATAATTATATAAAAAAAAAATAATAATCATAATCATAATAATAATGAAATAAACAATAAGTAGTACTTAGGAGGCATGTCTAAGGGAACATGACCATTCATGAAGGGGCACCTGCCTAGGTATATACATAGGCCCTCCTTTGTAACATTGGAATCTCATATCTCATATTACATGTATTCAAATATTCTTATATAAATATATTATTCATCCCATGGTGGAAATTATTATATCCGAGATATTTTAAATATTTTGCTAGTATTTCGGATTTTAAATTTTTGCAACCATTTTCATTGCGTTATAAAAAGACTTTGATTCATCACATTTGCTATTTTTACTCTCGACACTCTGAACCAACAACTTTGGTTCATCTTCAAGATGACAAATATATGAAATAATGAACTTCCCACATTATTAATAAATAGAAGAAGGATGTGAGAATAACAGTTTGACACTAACACTAAATTTACAAAATTCATTATTAATTAGAATTTATGAATTTTAAGGGGATTAAAGATAAAATCAAATGAGTTTTTTATGATTTAATTAATAATATAAATGGTAGTATTTAGATAATGTGAATCTAATATGTATAAATTCCTTAGTAAGTAATGTTAGGATTATAATATCCATATTAGATTATATTATATTAATAAATATTCAAAAGATAATAAAAATATAAATATATAATGAGAATTAAACAATTGCCTATATGTGAAAAATAAAAATAATTGATTGTTGTTTAATAGATTATAATGTCATTAATTAGGCTTTGATTACACGGGTTATATATTAATAAGCTTATGAACCAAATTAAGAAAAATAGATGAAGTGATTGATCATGTGATGCATTGAGGATTCTTCAAGGCTGGGGAGAGGAGTTTTTAAAGATATTTATTTGGATGTTAAACTGGGAATTGACTTCTCGCTAATGATACATCTATCCTCTCAATTAAGGCTATTAGGGTGCTTTTTTATTTCTATGGCTTCTATGAACTTCCTATGGCACATATCTGAGGTTTTTGTCCTTGGTTGTAGGCACAGAGTGTGTAAGAGAATGAATTTAGCCCTCTGGTCATTGGGAGGTAGTTTGGAGGGAGAAAATCTGAGCTTAGAGACTCATCGAAAGGTTTCAGTCCCCAGTTGTAAGCTTCAAATAGTGTACGAAGTGATTTTGTTAGTTCAGTCACTTCGATAGCACTATGAGCATGTGATTTTGACTTGGTGGTCACTGTTTTAAGTCCTATTTAGGAGTTTTGCTTCCTGTGGTTAGTGTATTTCTGTGAGAAACCCCTTCTCCTACATTATTCTGCCTCCTTAGTGCAAACAACTATAAGTGTTTTTATGTATTGTGCGCCATTTTCAGTTCTCTTTTGCAAAAAAGTAGCATATTCGAACTGTCGTTTCTTGATCTGAAAGTGTCGTAGCTATCGTTTTTAGTTTTAGAAGACAATCCCATTGTTCTTGGTAGTCAATTACATAGTTACTATTGCATATGATTTGAATTAGTAG
>APFE030608750.1:68765-82294 GCA_000404065.3 Pinus taeda | reverse complement strand
GGAAAAGGTCCTCTGAGCACTTGTCACTTCTGGCTCAATAAAAATCGAAGGCGACTAGAGTCATCTTTTGTTTTTTCTTGACTCTTTAAAATTGAAAAAACAAGTTGTGTCAAAGCGTCTAAAATTTATTTTAATCGGAATAACATCACAAATTCCCTTATTGGTCTTTAGGTTGAGAAAATGGAGTCTACCAACCAAGGATTTCCCCTTGGAGGAAATCCTAGTCCCTTCTCCTCTTGGGGAGATGTTGGTGCACCCCATATCGCTGCTTTGTCACTACCAGGGTTGATAATTAGTTTTCTTATCTAGCTCTTCTCTACCTCTATCGTTCAGAATCTCGTAATTCCTGAACAGCCAAGTTAACAACTAGATGACACTAGAGTTGCCTCCCAACCTTCCACTTTGTCTGATTCTCCCTCTCCTCCTTCCTCTTCACTTGATAAAGCTGATAAAGCTAAAAATCAAGTAACTGAGAAGAAGAAGAAGCAGAAAGAGAAAAAGGAAAAGAAGAAAAAGGAACCAAAATCGAAAGGGGGCAACCAAGTGTCATCTAGCGAAAATCCTCACACCACATCGTCGAAAGTTAAATATCCTTGTGTCATTTGCAACGGAGACCACTATCACGGAGATTTTCCTTGCATCCCTCATATCTTAAGGGACTAGTCTCCTTGTTTGCACAATCCAGTGTCATTAGCCTCTGATGATCACGTTGAATGCATACCATCAACCAGTGAAAGTGAAGCACTTGGACAGAAAAGGAATCCCAGATTTCCTTGTAAATTGTGTGAAGGCAATCACGCCGTCCACCGTTGTCCCTTCCTTGATGAGGCTAAAAGAGTTTTGGATGACCATCCTGCTTCATCGCTACGGCCTCCTCCTGGACATAAAAGACTCTTGCCAAGTCCTCCACTGGTTGAAAATCTGGTTGGTCCATCATTGTGGTCAGCCAAAGTGTCTATCATTGAAAATGAACCCTCTGAATCCATACCAGATGAAAGTCAAAAGGTCGAGACGAAAGTTGACCCGGTCTTGCCTTCAAAGTGTTCATCTTCGAATGATACTGTCACTAAAGAGAAAGAGAATGACACTGTTCGAATTCTTTTCATCAACACAGAATCCGATGAACTTGGGGGTAGTCCTCCCATTCCTTTATCACAAGAAGGAAGTTCATCAGAGTCATAACCAGCCATCTATTCAGTCCCACCACCAAGCAACCTAGTCGTTTCCATCGATTGGAATCTACTAGGCACACCCCATTTACCAGCTAGTGTACCATTCAGAATCATTGTACAAGCTTACAGAATGGTCATGGCTGGTACCATCATTGATGAAGGGGCTTCTTTGAGTACCCTTTCCTCAACTGCTTGGAAAGCACTTGGTTCGCCATCACTTTTTCCTGAAATGAGAAATCTAATAGGCTTCGACAAAGGAACCAGTCGACCTTTAGGGATCCTTCAATATGTGCCCATTACTTTAAGAAGGAAAACTGTTCACATGAATGTAATGGTAGTTCAAGGACCCTTGGATTATAATCTACTCCTTCGACGCGACTATATTTATTGCATGGGAGTCATCGTCTCCTCACTCTTTAGAGTAATGTTTTTTCCACATGAAGGAAGAATGGTCAAGCTCGTAGACCAAATGTCGTTCCCTAGTTCACACATCGCGAATAGTCAAATGCCATCCCTAAATGGTCTCTTCACGCAAGGAATGTCTCATAAACAAGAAAGTTTCATACATCAATTTAATATTTAACTCCATAACTCTAAAAGTAGATTATTATTATTATTTGTCAAGTTGGATCCTACAGGCTTTACCTATGGTTTAAGGAGTAGTGACCCAGGGACATCCAGGCTGTCAAAGTCACCCAGGGATCAGACTCAGTCTCGGTGACACCATCCCTAAGATGAATCGATATTTTGATATGTATCCTCCCCTAACACACGGTACAGCCACCCCATGTGAGGTTTTATCCTGGGTCACCTTGTTAACGAGGCCCATGCTCAACCGATTGTGCTAGTTGGACTTCACAAAATTAGACTATTATTATTAAATAATACTTGTAACCTAAATAACAATATTTAATTTTGGGATTTTAAAATTGATTTATCACTAGTAATAAATAGTAATTGTAGCTTAAAGTGACGAGGTTCTCTAAAGTCAAATATAATTCAATTTTTTTATAGTTAAATAATGTGGTCCAATCTCCACACATTAGTCAACATTCATGTCTCATGAACCTTTAGAATGATTCCCAAATCCACACATTATTAAACATTCATGTCTCGTGAATCTTCAAAATGATTCCCTAATAGTTTGGTGGCTCCACATTACCATCGAAATCCTAGCCCATGCAAACACATGACTACAAAATATTGTTGTATGTGTTGTATGGGATATATGGAGGTTCAACCACACCCATAATAAATGTGGGAGGGAGTAGGGGCATGTTTTCCTCATTCATAAGGAGAAGCACATGTTAGGATATTTCGACACATAGGAAATAGTTAAGTTCAACTTGGTCTAGTATAGAGTTAGGTATAGAGTTAGGTAAAGTGTGTTTCTTTACCATTGTACATTTTTTAACTTACAATCCGATGGTCACGATATGTAGTGATCCGACGGTTCATTCTCTCCTCGGTATTACCGACACTTGATCCGTGGCTTGACACCCGATTGGTCCATGAATTCTATTTAAAGCGCATGGAGGGTCATTTGTAGGTTCACAGTGCATGAGAGAAGCTTATGTAAATTTTCATTCTTTTATTAAGAAATTGCCTGTAGTAGCCACGTTGGCGCAGGCTGTGGACTGTTTCCCTCTCTGAGGGTTTTAACCACGTCAAAATACTAGTGTATTGATCTATGATCTATTTGTGAGCGGTGTCCTTTTGGTGTTCTGTCTGAGGAACTTACCCTGTAAATTCCTACAATTACAACATTTTGTTCATTAAGGATGAGTGATGTGACCTTAACCATGGTTGTGGGATAAATCCATGGAATTAGAACCCCAATGATGATTCTCGAGATAATGAGTAATGATCAAGGCCTTAAACTATAACATGAGCCTTCTTAAAGTGTTTTTTTTCTATGAGCGGATATAGTCGCCATTAGGATTCTTATATAGAATGGTTGGGTCTTACGACCATAACCATGATTTGGGGAGGAAAATAAGGTTATTAAACCTTGAATGAATTGTATAGGTATTATGGGACTTGAATTATTTTATGAAAAACCACAATAATACTTCTTGTAAGAACCTTTATCCTTGAAAATGATATAGATACCATTTATAGGTTTTACACATAAGATATGGATCTCAATACTTTTGCCCAAAATGAATCTTCTAGCACTAATCCATAAACTAGGCTTTAAACCACCAAACATACTTGAACCATTAATGTCTTATTGGTATATGGGCAACATTAAGATACTTTTCATACTAACCATATTCAATGAAGAAAAGAAAGTAATTAGGGTCTAAATTGCAATTCTAGGGCTTATAATCCATCATTGACACCTTATGCAATGACACAAACCCTCAAGAAGATTAATATTTGGCTTCCAAATGAGATATGGTCACTATTAGAAAGTTTTAGACATAAGGGATGAGTCTTGAGACATTAACAATAATGAAGTCTCTAAATGGCCTCGATAGTAGCTCACTGACTTATTCATGGATCATGAGACTTAAAAACTTTATTCAGATCTTAAGAAAAACTATTTTATCCCATGAATTTGGTTAAGATATTAGGACACATACATTGTGCCTAAGACTTTCTAATAGTTCCCATATCTCACTCGAAGGCCAAGCATTCCATTTAGAGGGTTTTTGTGGTGTTAAAAGTTTCTTTAATATATTATAAGAAGTAAAAGATTAATTTAGATCCCACATTTTTTTTTTTTTTTTATTGACCATGTATTGAGAGAGATATGGGCACATATCCTTCTTCATATATTTTCTCCCCAATTGTCACTGAGGGCTCAAGGTACATCGTTGGTGCTCAAAACATATTAGGGGATAATGATCGACTATACTGACAACTGTGACAACCATTACAACACATTCCCAATGAGATAAGAACCAAAACAACTGAAATAGTTCAACTATCTTAGTACATGTGAAAACAAACATGAAATGTAAATGCTCACATAATAGTCTTGCAAACATCCATAAGTTATGCATGGAAACATGCTAGACTAAAAAGGCTTCTGCAATTAAGAAAAAGTTCTAAGACACATATTTACATTGTACATCACTATCCCCAGTAGTGGGACATTGGAGCCACTCCTTGCTCCTCAAAGAACTGACTGAAATTCTCTATGATTTGCGGGAGGAGCCAAGGTGAAAAAATCTTATGCTCATACAATGAGGGGGTATATATAACTGAGGGGTAATACTTGACCCTTTTGACTCTTTGACTGCTCTCATGACTGTTCAACTTCCTACAACTTTTCATTTGGCATGACTCTTCATATTCATGTGTGTCCATTGGACTTCCACTTTACATTACATTTGATTTACAATATACATTGCTCATAATAGTGATGTGGCCTTTGAAAACTCATGAAATGACTTGACATGACACTACTGACATGGACTAGCCTGCTGACGTGGCAATGCCAAGCCACTATTGCTACTGAGTGATAGATGTGTTCTAGGATGTGCTTTCTCTTCTCCTCCACATAGCTTGATGATGTAGGGTCTTCAATGATCTTTGGTCTTGAGAGATGGTTGCATGCATGTGTTCCCTTTGCTTGTTCTTGATAAGATTCTTTGTTCATCCAACTATGAGTGATTCTTCTAGCATGTTTGCTCCTTCTTCTCCTTATTCATCATCTCACCATGATCTAATAGATAACCTATTCCTACAATTCACTCATGATGGGATGACATCAAAACCAAAAAATCCCTAGTCTAAGACGATGCAATGTTATCCATGGACTCGACCCAGGACAGGTGGCAGTCTAGTAAAGAGGTATGCACATTGTGTAGTTTTAGGTGACAAGGAGAGAGGTTGGTCATTGAGATTTCGCAGAGTGCAACTTAGGCTTGGCTAAGGAACTCATGAGCAAAAACCTTACTACTGGTAAAAATTGCACAGAAGCCACTGGGAGACAGGATTTTGCAGTTGAGACAGTCAATGGATGATGTGAGATGGGACCCTAGGAGGTAGGTCTATGCAGTTTTTAGAGGCAATGCAGGATTGGGAAGTAGAGGGGCCTGGGGGATAGGTCTGCATAATTCTTGAGATCAGTGAGCTTTACTGAGGGAGGACCCCATGGAGACACTTCTTCGCAGTTCTCGGAGACAAGGAAGGATTTGTAATATGTGCATTTTTGGGTTCCAACAAGAAGGGAAGAAGCTTGATGACTGATCTTGCAAAATTACAGGCAAGGAGAGGTTACTACAGGGAGAAGTTACTGCACAATTCTGGGGATGAATTGAGGCTTCTCAGCCTTGGAATAACGTAGTGAAATTTCCTTGGGGATAGTGACTGTGCACTGCGCAGTTCCAGGTATCAAGATTTCATCACTAAGGGCTGATATTGCACAGTGTGTAGCTCAGTCGGGGTCTGGTGAAAGCGAGATTCTCGGTCGAAAGTATTTCAGAGAAATGGCTAAGTGTGGGAGGAAAGTGAGCATGTGAGGAACTCAAAATTGTGATCACACACTTAACATATTTCGACAACACGATAACATAGACCACTGGAACAATATGACAAAGCATTACCCTCTGTGAGACTATCCTAAAATGAAAAGCGACAAGTGCAACACTTGAGATGGACTTAGGACAATTGTGATGACACTTATGTGACAATGCTCAAGATGTTGTGTATGATTGCAACAACTATTTACATGGATAGGAAAACTTGTATACACAAATATAACCTTCAAAACCACTAGGAAAGGTTCGAAAACATGACATAACAGTCAAACATGCCAAAATATGACAGTTGGTGGACAAGCAAAAGGGAGTAAGACACTTAGAGTAAAAACATGGAATGAATTTCAGTGCTTGTAAGCATACATGTCATTGAAGAGATAATGATATGAAAATGATAAGAAATCCTTCATGCTACGCTAAGAGGTGTATTTCAAAAAGATGTTCTTTATTTTCCATACTTACCCTCCGAATGCTTATGCATGAGATGGAGTCTTCATGCATTCCTAATATTCTATCATACCCTGGGTTCCTTGGTCCTCTTATATGATAACTATATTTTCTCCTCATCTCCTTGAGAGTCATCTAGCATGTCATTCTTCTTAATCTCCTTCTTCATCATCTTGTCATAGCCTGGTAGAGTTCCTGTATCTGTAATCCACTCATGACAAGAAAACATTAGTCTGATAAACCCCTAGTCTAAGATGCTACACTTGGATTTATAAAATGGGCTAAGACTAAGTGACAGGCCAGGGGAGAAATCCCAGTGACTGTGCAATTTCATAGTTTAAGTAGCCAAGGGTCAAGCTTGATCACTGAGGCTATGTAGTGCGTAGCTCAGGCCATACTGAGGGAAAGTTTTGCATATTCCTCACTGAGTAGTGGCAATTGAGAGACAAAATTGTGAAGTTTAAGTAGGAAGTGACTACTCTGGGCTAAGGCCCTGAGAGGAAAAATCTGCGCAGTTTCAGGAGGAAAGGTGGACTAGGAAGGTGAGATGCTTGCGGGACAAAACTAAGTAGTTTCTGGAGATAGTGGCATTCGGTTGAGGGAAGGACATTAGAGTAAGCCACTGTGAAATTTTGGATGCCTAGGGAGGTTGGGATTTCTATGCATTATGCAGTTCCAGTAGGTAAGGTTAAAGCTTGAGGATTGTAGACGCGAAGTGCACAGTTCAAGAAAGTTGGATGAGGCTAGGTTGTTAGGAAAGCTTTGGAATTTGGCTAAGTGTGGGGTCAGTGGGACCAACGTGAACAATGATAGAACTTGACTATGATCACACACTTGAACACTTAGTGATACAACATAGACCATCCATAATATATGAAAGCATACTTCTCTTAATGCAACAACCTTTGTAGCATCTTAAGACAAGTGCAACTCCGATGATAGACTTTATGAGGATAATGGAGACACTTGTGTAATAGTGCATGAAACTTTGGAAATGAGTGTGATACCACTACAAGAAGAAAGGTCATTGGTGAGGGTCATGCCTGTGGTCTGTCACCAATGTCAGATATGGTGACGGTCTTTAAAAAAGCGTTCTTGTAAGTGCATATAGTGATGGTACTTTAAGGTTTGTCACCAAAGCCATTTTCAATGACACTTTTGGTGAGGGACATTAAAGGCCCATCACTAATTCTCTCTTTGGTGAGGGTCGTTAAAGGCCCATCACTAATTCTTTCTTTGGTGACACTTCTAGTGATGATACTTTATTGACCGTCACTAGTGATATTTTTGGTTACTTTTGGTGATGGTCAATAAATGTTCGTCATCATTGATCATTCCAGGAATTTTTGGATGATGCTTCATGTCTGTGACGGACCTGTAAGGTCTATCAGCAATGTCGCATATGGTGACGGTCTTTAAAAAATTGTTGTTGTAAGTGTATATAGTGATGGTCCTTTAAGGTTTGTCACTAAAGCCATTTTCAATGACACTTTTGGTGAGGGTCGTTAAAGGCCCGTCACTAGTTCTTTCTTTGGTGACACTTTTGGTGAGGGTCGTTAAAGGCCCATCACTAATTTTCTCTTTTCTGACACTTCTAGTGACGATCTTTTATTGACCTTCACCAATTCTCTTTTCGGTTACTTTTGGTGACGGTCAAAAAATATTCATCACCATTGATTATTCCAATTAGTTTTTTATGACGATATGTACATGTTACTATATTTTTTGTCCAAATATAATCATTTAATTGTTGTGCAGTATTTTTCATTATGTGTCCAAGGTCATAGTGGTTATAATAGTCAGTAAATTTGTTAAGAAGTAATTAGTGTGTATCATTTCCATCAAGTCATAAGAATATAATTTTCCTAATAGTCAACACATGATTCATCTCTATTAGGTTTATTATCAACAAATTTCCTTTAAATAAAGTTCCACTAGTGTGTATAGGAACTATATTATTTAATACATAAGCAAGCTATGTCAATTCTATCAACGAGAGAGAACTAGCACTCCTCAACACTCATGGCACACCTTAACATGCTTTGGAACTACACTAACATTCATTGGTACCTTGCACATCTTGGAACATATTTGTACCTAAAACATCATGCCATGAGTAGGACGCCCAAGTACATGTTGGCATGCTCTAGCATAGCATAACACTCCCATATCATGTGTTGTCATGCCCTATAGTCCCTAACATTCCCTAGAACACATTGGCATAATATTGCATTGACAAACATTAGCACTTGGAACACATTGGAACTTAGCATGTATTGGAACATATTATTAGTGTGCCTAGCATGCCCCTTTTGAAAAGGATAAATTCTTGACTTATTAACCCTCTTATGTGTTCATTTCCTTGCATTTTAGCTTGGTTATTCCTTTTGTTTCCTTGAAACTCCTTGATGCATATTGGCATACTCTAGAACCCTTCACATCTTAGTATGTCTTAGCATCTAGCATGCCTCGACACTATTTGGCACATGTTAGCACACCCCATAACTATCTAGCACACTCTAGCACTTCTTGACATTCCCTGATATTCCCTGACATGCCTTACCCGTGCGTAGCATACCTTGTCACTCCCTCCTTGGCATGACAGCTAGCACTCATTGACACTCCCTGACACACCCTCATATTCATTCACTTCCATGCATTTTGACCTAGCGCTCCCTTGTGTTTTCCTAGTATCCATAACACTGCTCATTATACATTGGCACTCTCTAGCATGCCTTAGCACACTTCGATATGCTCTTCCACTTCATAGCATGCATCACACTCCCTAACGCACATTGGCACTTGGCACATGTTGTCACTTGGAAAGTCTTATGAGCATGTTTGGAATGCATTGAGATGAATTGGTATGCTTTGGCATGGTTTAATATTAAAGTTATTTGAGATCAATTATTGGAAACTAGATGAGAAGAAACATAGGAATATTTGGCACTTAGAATGCATTGACACTTGGCACTTAGCACCTATTGGCAACTAGTGTTGGTGTGCCTAGCATGCCCCTCATGGAAAAGGTAAATTGATGACTTATTAACCCTATTATGTGCTCATTTCCTTGTAGTTTAACTTGTTCCTCCCTTCTATTGCCTTGTTAGTCCCTGACATGCATTGTCACATCCTTGTACATCTTGGCATGCCTTAGCACTTGGTGCATCTTAGCTTGTTTGACATGTCTTCATATTATCTGGCACATGTTAGCATGCCCTAGAATTCCCTAACACACCTTGGCATTCATGACCTCACAACTAGCATTACATTTTTCCATGACTTGGGAACCTTACATTCACTAGAACACCTCAACACTCCATAGTTTTCATGCCCTCTATTATCCTCCACAATTTCCGAAGCTAATGAGGAGATCGATGGAGGTAACCACAAACCAAGCTTTTAGTTTGGTAGCTAGCCCTACCAAACCAAAGAGGGCTCTCTCTATGAAATCACAACCAAGAGATGACTTGAATGTAAAGGATTTTAGGCTAGATATATAGGCTCAGGCGGGTTTTGGAAAATTTAGGCTCATCATGTTTGCTTGATGCCCCCACCTCCATGGGTTGTACTAGCATGGTTTGGTGCTGGCTTGGTGAAGTGGTTATATGTGTTTTCAAGGCTGCCTCAATGAAGGTGTCCCATGTCATGTTTTTCTCTTTCAACTGAAGGAGTACTATAACCTTTATTAGGCTATGGTGAAAGAGGCTAGGATAATGCACTTTTCCTTTCAATTGCACCCTTTTAGACATTTTGGTTACACTCATATACAAGTAGCTAGACATATTTAGAGACTTGGGAATTGTAAAGTGCATGAGAAGTCTTATGTGGTATTGATATAGCCTAGAAAATATTCCCTCACATGTGAAGAACTTCATGACAACCTTCATCAATGGTGCATATCTCTCCAACAAGTATCTAAATGGGAAAACATGTGAGTGAGCTCCTTTGTATTGTGATTTCAAGTAGGTTTTGTACTCTTCTAGGTATAGGTTCATGCCTTTGAACCAGTTTTCACCATGGTTTGGTATGTTTGTAGCTTGAGAGATGCCATCCACTAAAAACATGAAATCAGTCCCTGCAATGGTGATCTTGTCTTCCTTCAAGGAGAGGGAAAATATACCTGTGAGATGCTCATGGTAACCTACTTCTTGCACTCTTTGACAAAACCCTAGACAATTGACATCTTCAAAGAATTTCATGAAAAATGGGGAGGAGGTGATTTCATTGTAATTAGAGGGCTCAAACCTCAGAATCTCCCCCCCACTAGTATCTTTATACCAAAAGAATTGATGCTATGGTAGCTAGGTTTCTTTGGGCTAGGCCTAAATCCATAAATAAGATACTTTTTGTCTATTTAGAGGTGCTTGCAAGACATGATAATGATTGAGGGTCGAGTATAAAGGACACATAATGTTTTAGTAAGGCTTTAATTGTCAAGAAATTATGGAAAACTTTCCAGGGAAAAGGTATTTGGTAAGAGGTTATTAAAGAGAAATATCTAAAAAATACACAACTTAAGGAATGGATTGAAGGCGCAACTCCAAATAAGAAGGTGGCATCCTATATATGGAGAAGCATGATGAGAAACAAATATTGGCTACTACGAAATCTGAGATGGGAGGTTGGAAGGGGGAATAGGATAACAATAGGACTAGATGATATCAAAGGAGTGGAGGGAATACATACTCTTCCTATTCACATCCTTGAGCATTTACATAAGAAAAGGCTTTACTTTATGAACTAGATCTCTAATGATTGAGGATCTTCTTCTGTTACAAGTTATTGGCTTAATGCATTTGAACTTGGATTTCCAGAGTATCTATTGGTGGAATGGGAACGTTTCACAACACAATTAAGTTTAAGAGGTTTAAAACTCACTAAGAAGAAAGAAAAGCTAAAATGGGAAGGTGTTATGTATAATGAGCAGATCTCTGTTAAAGAGATTTATAAACATATTTCTCATGGACATGGATTGAATGATAATGCTTTTTGGTTTCATAACACGTGGAGATGGGATATACCTCTCAAATTAAAATGTTTTATGTGGTTGGTGGTCCACAATAATATTTTAACTTGGGATAATATCCATAAAAGGGGGTTTTAGGATCTTGGAAGATGCTCTTTATGCAAAGAAGATTTAGAAGACATGAAACATCTATTTCTAACATGTCCTTTTGCAATTTCAGTATGGAGTGGGGTTCTTCAAACACTTAAAATACATGTAATCTAGAACATGGTTTCCATTTAGAGATGTATCACTCAATGGTTTGAAGGTTTCAAGAAATATCGTTCCTTGCCTTTCTATATCTTGTGGGGCATATGGAGAAGCAAGAATGAGAATATTTTTGAACAAATAGAACCAGATACTAAGGACGCCTATTTAAATATATTTGCATATTTTATGGAGATATGGATAATGAAGGAGGAAAAACCTAGAAGACATTTTCGACTCGAGGAGCTATGGTCATACTTTATTTTTATTTTTTATTTTTTATGGAGCATCCACCAACAAGGTTTGTGGAAGTGGGACACATTTCATTTTGAAGCTAGACAACGCCTTCCATTCCAGTTGGTATAGTGGCACAGGGTCAAATAATAAAGTTGAGCTAATCGTACTCTTGGGGGCTCTTCTATTCGCTAATTGGCTTGCAATTGAATATTTACCTATGTTTGAAGATTCCAAGATGATCCTAAATTGGGTACAATTGAAAACAAAATTTCGACCACCTTCCCTTAATTTTTGGATGCAATGCATAATATCTTTGATGAATACCTTTAAAAGACTGGCCTTTAATAATGTCTATAGAGAGTAGAATCAAGTGGCAGATCTCCTATCAAAGAAGGGATGCAACTGTGTGCCAAGGAGGATTTTCTACTTAGTTTTCAACAAAAGGAATCAATTGACAGTGTTGGACCCGCCAACATGTCAAAGGGATCTCCCTAGTAAGAAGTCTCAATTAGACATCATACCATTTGGTGTAGGAGTCCTAGCAGTGGGTCGTAAAGCAATGCCTTGACCTTGATGTCGCACAGAGGCAAGTAAGATAACTTTGTCACTAGCAAGGGTGTGACAGTTATAATGAGTCAAGGAAGGTGCATGAGAGGTTCTAACACAAGTGGGTTAGGATGAGTGTGCCCCTTGGAAACCTATAATACTACTCAACTGGGAATGGAACACATGAGCGAAGATGCATCACAAGCTATAAAGTAGGTCAGCCGACAATGCAAAGTGATGTTTAAACCAACAACACATCTGCAACAACATTCATATAATTGCATACAAAGTAGTTGGCACACAACTATGTAAGTTAAACAACATACATCACTACAACAATTGGAACAGTCCAACTACAGTAACAACATATGCATGAAAACGTGTTGGCTCTTATTATATAAATAAGTGTAATTTCCAATCATACAATACATCCATGTAAACCTGCCAACCTCAACACTGGAACATTATAGCCACATCTGCCTACTCCTCCAAACAGATGAACTATCTCTGTGCAGTGGAGAAGCCACAACGCATTACAATACTGTCCAAGCTCTTTCCAAGAGAGTCTTATCAGAGGCTTGGCTGACCAAAAGCCTATACACTGAGTTATGAGGGAATATTTATAGCAAAGGGTGGGGTGACCCTTGACATTCCCCTTTATGACCATTCAACTACCCTCAGGGCTGTTCACCTACTCTAGGACTGTTACAACCACTATTTACACTTGTCTTACACTTGACATGACTTAACATTACAATGCACATGTACCCATGTGAAAAAAATGGCTTGAGCAAGCCAAACTAGACATCACTCTGACTTAGACAACTATAGAATTCCAACTTCTCGACATCCTCATGTTGATCAAAAGTAACATATTGATGCCAAGATCTATAGTCCTTGATAGTGTCCATGTGTTCCACTGTGACATCGTTCTGAACCCTGAACCTTTCCTCCATAGCATCCGGGTACACTGCTTGGGCTCCTCTGTCCATCTTGTTTGAAAGCATGCACATCATTGTCTTCAATGTGGCCGAACCAAAAACATACTTGCGCATGATGTCTACACTGATAGGCAAGTTTGGGCTGGTAGTGATGTGTATCAACTCGTTGAAGTACGAGTCAAGCTCTAGTCAGAACCGCTTCTTGGTCTTTGTTTGGGTGAGAGTCCCAAGTGATGGGATCACATGTGTGTGTAGCACAACATCCACGCTCTTGAATACACATGCATGGGAAGCCTGTATGCTAGTTATGAGCTATGGGAGGTCCTCATACTTATGGATATGACTCCGGATATGTGCTTGCAACTTGACCACATTGGCCCTTATCATCTTTGGCAAGTGAAGAAGGGCTCCCTTGTACTCCATCATCCATGTTTGCATGTTATGAACAACAGCATGCAAATTCATCAAGATGTGTGCT